>JAODAL010032174.1:0-47359 GCA_025379985.1 Phyllomedusa bahiana | reverse complement strand
CAGGCAGTGCATATTAGTTGCAGGGCAGGATATAGCCAGGCAGGGGAAGAATATAGCCAAGCAGGGCATATGGGCAGGGCAGGGAATATAGCCAGGCCGGGCAGTATATCGCCAGGCATGGGCATCATATAGGCAGGGGCAGTATATAGCTAGGCAGGGGCAGTGTATAGGCAGGCAGGGCAGTATATAGCCAGGCAGGGGCAGTATATAGGTAGGCAGGGGCAGTATATAGCCAGGCAGGGGCAGTATATAGCCAGGAAGGGGTAGTATATAGCCAGGCAGGGGCAGTATATAGCCAGGCAGGGCATTATATAGGTAGGCAGGGGCAGTATATAGCTAGGCAGGGCATCATATAGGTAGGCAGGGGTAGTATATAGCCAGGCAAGGGTAGTATATAGCCAGGCAGGGCAGTATATAACCAGGCAGGGGCATCATATAGGCAGGCAGGGCAGTATATAGCCAGGCAGGTACAGTATATAGCTAGGAAGGGGCAGTATATAGGCAGGCAGGGCAGTATATAGCCAGGCAGAGGCAGTATATAGCCAGGCAGGAGCATCATATAGGCAGGGGCAGTATATAGCCAGGCAGGGGCAGTATATAGCCAGGCAGGGGCATCATATAGGCAGGCAGGGCAGTATATAGCCAGGCAGGGGCAGTATATAGCCAGGCAGTGGCAGTATATAGCCAGGCAGGGGCATCATATAGGCAGGGGCAGTATATAGCCAGGCAGGGGCAGTATATAGCCAGGCAGGGGCAGTATATCGCTAGGCAGGGGCACTTTTAGCCAGGCAGGGGCAGTATATAGGTAGGCAGGGGCAGTATATAGCCAGGCAGGGGCAGTATATAGCCAGGCAGGGGCATCATATAGGCAGGGGCAGTATATAGCTAGGCAGGGGCAGTATATAGCTAGGCAGGGGCAGTATATAGCCAGGCAGGGGCAGTATATAGCCAGGCAGTGGCAGTATATAGCTAGGCAGGGGCAGTATATAGCCAGGCAGGGGCATCATATAGGTAGGCAGGGCCAGTAAATAGTTTAAAAAAAATAAAAATCATACTCACCTAGTTTCCCTCCTCTCCTCTTCTCTTCTCCAAGTCCGTTCGGAGGGGCCGATCTCACCCGAGTGGGGGCCGCGGAGCACGCGCGCGATGACGTCATTACATCGCGCGGCTCTGCTGAACAAATCAGTAGATCCCATTTCACTGGCCGAGGCAGTGCAGGCGGCGCCGTGATGGCTGCATGGCTGGGTCGGTGACCAAGCCTGTGCAGCATGTGGCGAGGGGGGCCTGTCGGCCCCCTGGCACAAGGATCAGGTCACATATGCGACCATTGTGGCCCCTGTGCGTGCGCCGGCACTCGGGGCCCCCCCCGGGGGGGAAACAACGTCCCCCTCGGCGGGCGATCCGAACCGAACCTGCGGACAGGACACCAGCGGAACGCCGGGCAAATGCCCGGTTTGCCCTATTGGCAGTACGGGCCAGGTATGTTCAAACGGCTTATATGGAGATTTTCGGAGTGTTTCCTTGTCCAAAACAGCGTCCAAAACACCTCCAAAACACCCACAGTTCATTTAATTGATTCCTATTTAAAACCTTGTTGTAGATCACACACGGTGCGTTTTTAGATGTATTTTTGGACTGTTTTTTGACCTGACTATTAATTTGTATGGGTGAAAACAGTGTTGAAAACCTCGCCCAAAACCTCATGCGCCGAAAAAAACCTCTAAAACATCTTATGAAGAAGTGTGTTTCAGGCGAGGTTTTGATGCTGTTTTGGGAGCGGAAATGCTCCGGAAACCACTTTGAAAACAGCGTCCAGATAAGCCGTGTGAACATAGCCTTATTGTCATATTACTGTGAGAATCTTGTCATGTGTAGGTGAATTCGGTGCTTGAAATGTTATTGCTATCTAGCTAGCAGATCTCATTATACCTAAGATTCATTTCTAATAGCTGAGTTTCCCAAAGTCTGATATCTTAGAGGAACTCTTCCGAATCATACTGGTGTTTCCCAATTCAATATACAGTATCTGAATTACTGTGGTGCACAGCCATTTTCCAGTTAGGCTGCCATGTACTGACGAAGTTTGTTTTCAATGCTGTCTTAATCTGTGGGCTCTCGCGCTCCTATAAGATTGTGCTGGCGCTTTTTCTTAGAGAGCGAACCCTATGCAACATTGTGTTTCCAATTTCTAAACCTGTATGCCTTTTAGTCTTTGTATGCTTCACACATTGTTCTCTATTACCTACATAGTATTGATGTATACTAGGGATCTTGACCATGCAGAGTATAAGTGTCCGCTCTGAAAGTGTTTAGGCAGTGCTGGCGCCAGTGAGTTATGCTTATGCTAAAGGGTGTCAAATATTCATAATGTCCGTTTAAGACAAACTGCCTGTTTGACAGAAAATGAACTGCGACACTTCTTGGTTTGAGAGATACATAAAGCTGTTCTATTGTATAAATTGACATAGACTCGCCTCCTGAAGAGTAGCGCAGACAAAAGTGTCAGTCTGGTCCAATAGACTCAATCTTTTTGGTGCAAATATAATCTGATATGGCACACATGATTATTTTTGTCTTAACCGATGCCATGAAACTGGTGCAGCAACATTCAGGCATCTAGGCCACTGTCTTCATTCCCATTCAGTTATATAACTGGATCTACTCCGTATTTGCCAAGTTGGGGAAATGCTTGTTTAGTGACATGAATTATCTCAAGTCATTGTCTGTTCACCCCCAGTTCTCCGTCATCCAGATCCAAACAGACCATTCTTCTGGAAGCAGAGGATTCGTTACTTGGAGTGAGTGCAGTGTTTTTATTTGTCCTAGTTGGTTTATCTCCAAGAAATTCATCCCAGATGAGAAGAATTACTTCATCAGTGATTGACTTGCTGGTATTGAAGCTCACCTTCACCAATGGCCACATCACGGAAATCTAGAGTACCTGTAAAATTCCTGCAGATATTAGTGGACTCTCTTCTGTCCTTGTTTTGGTTTTGTACTTGCCTCACCCAAGTAGAAGAATCACAGGACCTATGCTCTTTCCAGGTCCTTTGACTCACTGATTCACCAGCTGAAACTCCAGCTCATATCAATGATCCAAGCTCTATCCTGTTTGATACCGTTAGGGTGCTTTCACACGGTGCGTTTTTGATGCGTTTTTTTGTGCAGGAAGACACGGCAATTAATGCTGCACAAAAATCGCGGTAAATTCGCGATTTTTGTGCAGCAATGTACAGCATTAATTGCTGTGTCTTCCTGCACAAAACACGCATTGAAAAAACGCATCAAAACGCACCATGTGAAAGCACCCTTACCTCTTCTGAAGTTCCAGCTAGGTTTGTTTTTTTTTTACTTAATCCTTGCAGTGAAGTCTTGCCATGGGCCCACACCTCTTTTTGTCTGATAATCCAAGAGAGGGACTACTGTATGTTTGCTGTTCTAGTCTGTATCTGCTTCCAAACAGGAACCAGCATCAATACCTGAACTAAAAAAAATAAGATTACAGAAGGTTAAAGAGAAGCAATCATGGAGTGTGGAGGATGGGATGAAAATGTACTGATCCATCTACATTGTCCAAGGAGATGATGCTGGTACATGTGTCTGGTGACATTCTAATGAAACACAAAAAGATGATACCTGCAGAAAACAGTCACATTTCCCCATCATTCATGATACGGGGTTACACGTCAGGGAAAAGACAAGAAAAGATGGTAATCATTACCTCAACAGTCAATGCACAGATAGACATAGACATTTTGGACACTTTTGTCATTGCAAAGATAGAAAAAATAAATTTAAGTCACTTCATTATGACCAGCTCCTACTTTCAATGTCAACCTGTGGTGAGCTGGCTTGGTGGGTATATAAGGTGTGCCATAAGCTGTCTGCACACATATTCCCCATTGCTCTCATGAGTGAAAGGGGTGATTTATCAGAGTTGCAAAAAAGAGGATTATTTGTTGTTGGGCAAAGGGTGGCAGTATTTCTGACACTGTGCAGGTTATGAACTGTTTGTGTGTTGCTGTGGTAAAAGTATATTGTGAATTGAGAAATACCCCCATTACTAAAATGTGATATGGAAACTGTAGAAGACCATGTGCCATTGATGTGATAGGTACACATCAGCTATGAGAATGCGTGGAGGTGGACCAACACGATACAGTGGAGCAGCTCACTATCAAAATGTACCAGGGGATATCAGGTGTGTGTCTAAAACAAGATTTCAACTACCCCACTGCATATCGCTGATTGGCAATGGTTGTCTTTTTTGAAAAATCACGTTTTCTCCTTTATTAAATGGATAGATATTGGTGGGTTAGACGAAAAACATCAGAGAAAACACCCTGCAACCATTGCTGGAATAACACATGTTGGTGGTGGCATGATCTGAGGAATGTTTTCGTGGCATTCTCATCCATGTGGTACACATTCTCGACCGATGTGGGTATGGATCTATCCTTACAAACCACGTACACCCATACATGCTGATTGTCTTCCCTGGAGCGGCAGGGTTCTTCCAGCAACACAACGCAACATGTCATGCGGCTAGAAATGTACAAAATTGTTTGCAAGAGCATGACCCCAAGATTTACTCCCCTACCTCCTAATTCCCAAGACTGGAACCTCATTGAGCATCTGTGGAACCACCTCGGGTTGGCTTTATGAACCCTCCAGCAGCTGTGGGATGCAGTCCGCATGACTCCAGACAGGGCCTGGACAATGGGTAGGCAACCACCTAGGGCGCCACTTCATCCCAGGCAGGAAAGGGGGCACAAGGAGGCATGGAGTTGGCTGAATTTTCCATTTGGGGGGAGCTTTGTGTCTTATTTGCCTAGGGCACCAGAATACCTTGTCCCAGCCCTGGCTCCAGATACCTGTGACAATCTATCAGGACCTTATTGACTCACTCCCAGCCCATCTGCGGCACATGGCGGTTACTCTGATGATCATAATCAGTGTTTCTTAACCATAGCCCTGAAAGCTCATCAACGGGTCATGTCCCGTTTTTCCTTAGCATTGATATAATTATTGTTAGTGCACTCTATGGGATATTCTGAAAACATGACCTGTTGGTGAGCCGTGAGGACTGGAGTTGAGGAACACTGGTCATAATAATGTGACTTTACTATACAGCTATGTTGATGAAACCATTTTTCAGGATGATAATGCAGAGAGGAGACTGGTAAAGCTTTTCTTCAGGAACGACATATCAGCTCAGTGACACGGCAGCCAACAGTCCAGGTCTGTATCTGATGAAAAATTGATGGAGGAAATGGAAACAAACTGGATAAGACTCTATCTTGCAAAGCTGATCTGTCTCCACTTTATTAGAAAGTTGGAAGCAGCTCGATGTAGAATATTAATTTCCAGATCACCATGAAGTATCGCCATCATTTGTTCTCTCATATGAATCTGGGAAACATGTGCCAGTAATTACACTACTTTCCTTTCATGTATGGGAGAAAGTTTTCATGGAAATATACACTTTTTATGTAAACCACCCCTTATTTATACAACACGGCTGGACCATTGTGTAAACTGAGCACTTCTCACCCTCCATGTCACCCATACACCCTAATAGATTGCAAGTTCTCATGAGCAGGGCCCTCACACCTTGTGTCTCATCTGTAAGTAGCTTTATCTGTACTATGTTTGTATTTGTTTGTACGTACACCCCCTAAATTGTAAAGTGCTGCGGAATATGTTGGCGCTATATAAATAAAGATTATTATTATTATGGAAGCAGCAGGTTCAGCGACTAAACATTGTTTTGTGTAATATCTGTGATATGTGTATTTTCTATAAAGTAAAACCCTAGCACTGTCCGGATTCCATCATGTTCTTTAAATGTTGCCAATTGTAGTAGAAAACCACGGCACACCAGTAAGGATCTTTTGCAGTTTTGATGCAGTTTTAAATGCGCGCCAATTAAACTGCCTTTATTAGGGCCAACTTTTCACACGCTTATTTGCCGTAGGTATTTGGCGCGTATTCCGCGCCGGATTTGCGCTTCAATACGGCGCCAATCCGTCGGAGTCATTACGGTAATCCACTGCTCTCATAGAAACAGTGGATTCCGTCGCTCCTCCCCGCTCGGCAAATCCGCCGCTCGGGGAGAAAGTGACATGCACATTATTTACGGCGCGGACGCGCCGTAAACAATGCTTTGTCTATGGGGCCGGGAGCGGCGCCCCCCCCGCGCTCCGGGCCCGCCCCCGCCCCCGCCCCGTATTCACGGCGGATTTGTGCGCTCAATACGGCGCACAAATCCGCCATGAATAAGCCGTGTGAACACGGCCTTACCAGCAAGCTTCTTTCAGTTGTCTAAATTGCTCAGAAATGTTTTTCAAGTTAGTAATCAATGACTGTGTTTGAAGTCTTTTGGATTACATACACACTAATTTATTACTCACTTTCCAAACATTTTATGCAAGTGAAAGAAGCTTTCTGGTAATAAAGGCAGTTTAATTGGAGCACAGTTAAAAATGCACCAAAACTGTGTGAAAGCAGCCTTATGGTATTATGCAAATAATAGAATGTTTTATTTTACAATGATTTATTTTATAAAACAACATTCTATTATTTGCTTAATACCAGACCTGGTGTGCTGTGGTTTTCTACTACTGTTTGTTACTTGGTGAATTTTGACCTTACCACTGAGCACCCACCACCTCAGTGTGCGTCACCCTTTATCCTGCTACCTTGAAAATGATTTCTTTGCAGAGCCTTGCTTCCTGCAATATGTGCTGCGGCCACAGGGTGGAATACTTGTTTTGCAGCATGTCTGTGCTGTTGTAGCATGTCAGCTGCTGGTCTTGTGCTCCTGAGGGAGGGTGTTATGTGTCTCTATGTGATGATGTCATTACTCTGTGTCTGTGCGCACATGTTTGAGGACACCAGCTGAACACAAGTAAAGAGTTCCTCAGGGTGAAGAGCAGACATAATGCTGCAGCCCCTCAGAGCAGCGCTCCACAGGAGTGTAAATATGAGCAGCTGCAGAGCAATCTCCCTGTCAGCACAGTCCTACAACACTGGCCGAAAGGTAAAACCTGCTCTAATGCAGAGCTGCATGATGACCTGCAGTCACTGCAGATGTAGATCGGGTCACGGATTTTAACTCGTTTACGCAGTTTAGCTCTTTTGTTATGGTTTATTTATTGTGCATGTTAATCTATCGCTGTTATATTCTGAAGCGCTGTGCAGGGATTGTCATCACCCGCATGTGTTTATTATAATATCTGGTTTATTGCTGCTGTTGTTTGTGTTCTTTTTATTTCTTAGAGTAGAAACAATACTGTATGACCGCCCTTATGTCTGTAAGGTAGGTCCACACAACAAGTGTCAAAATACTCATTGGATTCAGAATCCTACAACCGCTTCGGCAGGTATTGTGACTCCGTTTTCAATGTTGTTTCTTTTTTTTTACTGGATTTATAGTTAGAAAATGAGTCTCCTTCATATCTATGAGGTCTTGCTGATCTGACATAGAAATGTTTGGGACGTGTGTGTGTTTTTTTTTTTTTACCTAAAATACAATGGATTATTGAACATGGTCTAAGATTTTTGGCAAAAATGTCATTTTTGAAATCGGGCTTTTAAAACAAAAAAATAAAAAATCGGTTTTGTGTGGACGACAACTCAATTGAGGTCTATGGGGATGATTTCCAGTCAAATTTTTTTTTTTTACCCGAATCCATGTAAAAATACTCATTACTAGATGGACACTAAAAAGGGTATACCTCCCAGATTCCTGCTGACTCTCTCCTGACCTCGGTGTTGCATTGGTTGGTGCTAGTGCTAGACCATAAATTTGACACCACCCAGATGCTGAAAAGCCTATTCAAAAGAGATATAGGATGCTGATCCAGGGATTATTTTGAGAAAATTTTCCTCATGGATGGGACAATCGTCATCTGCCTCATAGCGGTCTCTGCCTTCCTTAGGATTATAGGTTGGACTCGATAGACCTGTGTCTTTTTTTTCAACCTTCTCTACTATGTTCCGTTGTAATGTACAAGAAAGCTGAGTGACGCCACATCCCCCCCACAGCAGTCTTACAGTTTTTTTCTATTATAGCAGAGCTATTCTATTGTAGAAAAGCTGACTGCTGTGGAGAATGTGACGTCACTCAGCTTTCCTTGTCGCATTAGGCTATGTTCACACGGCTTATTTTGGGGCGTATTTACGGACGTATTTACGTCCGCAAATACGTCCCGAAATACGTTTCAAATAATGAACAATTAGATTAGCATTAATTCCAATGGAAAATACGCCTCGTCATTCACACGAGTCGTATTTTCGCGACGTATTTACGGGCGTAAATACGTCCGTAAATACGATCGTAAAATTAAGTCCCCTGTCACTTATTGAGGCGTATTTTGCAATGTAAATACCCAAAGTAAAGAATGGGGAATGTATTTACGACTCGAAATATGTGCCACACTTAGTGACACGTATTTGAAACGTATTTCAGGACGTATTTGCGGACGTAAATACGTCCGTAAATACGCCTCGAAATAAGCCGTGTGAACATAGCCTTAGTGTTCAGACAAGTGATCGCCAATGCGTGTTTACATGCGTCTCTCAGATCCGTTCAAAGACTTGTCAATTCTTGATCCAAAAGACACATCAGACGCCCTATTTAAAACTGTAAAGTGCTTTCCTGTTGCAGCCAAAACGCATCTGAACACACACCTGGATGCGTTTTGGATCCAATTGACGCAGCGCTTTTGGATGCGATTTTTGGATCCAAAAAGCCGTGTGAATACCTTTAGTCTAGGTTCACACGGCTTAACTGCGGGACGTAATTACACCGTGTGGCCCGGGGCGGGAGCGGGGGGCCGGCACTTCGCCGGCCCCTAGACAATCATTACTAGCGGCGTGTATACGCCGCTAGAAAGTGACATGTCCTAGTGACATGACGTAATCCATAGTTCTCTATGAGAGCTGTGGATTACCGTAATGAATGGGCCGTTTTCAACCCGTAATTTGCGCACTTCGGTGCGTAATTACGGACCGAAATACGGCCCATTTTAAGCCGTGTGAACATAGCCTTAGAGGTATGCGCTGGCCAGTGCGGACTTGTAAAGCAAGGCTCTCATTGACTTTCACTCTCCCCTTACTTGCGGGACGTACTGCAGCCATGTGAACATACCCTCAGGCAATCATAGATATGATGTGCTTATGTCGTTTCAGCCTTTGTAGAAAAGCTTCTTGTTCATGTAGAGCGATACGCTGCTTAAATAGCAATTCCCATAGGTGGTGTCCATGAACGCATTTCCAGAGATAACTTTAAAGTGTTAGGAGATATTTTCCATAATGACCGGTGATAAATAGCCGTATGTTCTGGTCACCGGGCAGATTTTTCTGAGGAATCGGACATGGCTAATCTGCATCCTGTCCGCCGTCGTCAGCACCACATGAAATACGTGATATCACTTATTTTTTTCACCACCACCACATTGGTAAAATCTGCTCTATATCAATTGTGCGTGTGATTGACATTAAATATAATGGGATGCAGGTTCACCTGGATGTATGTGCATGTGGAGATAAATATGTTGAATTTTATCACATTTCGAACCGGGCTATATAAGGGCTTGTTTTTTTTGTTTGACAATTGTACTTTTTAATGGTGCCATTATCCTACCTTATAATGTACTTGGAAACCCCAAAAAATTCAACAAGGGATGGAATGTGATAAAAAAAACTTAATTGCAGCATTTTTCTGGGGGTGTCATTTTTATGGAGTTCACTGTTCAGTACAAGTGATCTGTATTCTGCAGCTCAGTACAATTCAGGGGATACCATAGGTGTAGCATTTTTGTTTGTTCTTAGGCTGTAGTACTTTTTTTAAGGCTAGCTCTACTGTACACAGCATATGACAAAATACCATCGGAAATACGCCGACATTTTGTCGTTGCAGGACCACGTTTTTGGCCGCAGATTGGTGCAAAAGCCGTGGTTGGTTTTTGGATTTGCCGTCAGCACCGTACATTCAAATCTGAGCATAATCCAGCTGAATATATGACATTTTGCATATTCCTTCGTATTTTCAACCCAACGGTAAAAGAATCCATGCTGTATAGACTACAGCAAGGGTCTTTCATTGCTGCTTATGCAGCACAGGGTAACGTCAGGTTTTCAGCAGTTTCAAAATACTAAAATTGAAGAAAATCTGAGAGAAAACCTGTGCTGTGTAGACCTAGCCTAAAAGCCAGGTAGGTAGTTGCCCCCTTTAGAAGCCAGGTAGTGCCCCCTTTAGTAGCCAGGTAGGTAGTTGCCCCCTTTAGTACTCAGGCAGAGCCCCCCTATAGCTAATAAAAATAAAATAATAAATTCCACTCACCTCACCAGGCTCCCTGCAGCACGTCCGAGGCTGACGACTGAGTACTCTCAGCATCACAGGGGGAGTGTTTGCAGCCACGCGTCACTCCCCCTGCGCCGCTGACCTGTATGTACAGCGCACACCGGCGCCGGACATACAGGGGGAGGAGGGGAACGATCCCTCCTCCCTCCTCCCCGCACAGTGACACGCACCGGGCGGGTGAGCGGACGCTGCGGCCGCTTGACCCGCCTGTAGCAGCGGCCCGGCGGCTTTTCTGCGTGATGAGCGGAGAAAAGCCCTCCCCATTCACATCGAGAAGCACATATTCCATCCGAAAACTGGACGGAAGATTGTGCTTATACAATGTTTTGCGGGCAGAAAAACTGCCAGACTGAAAACACGTGCCGTGGGGACATGCCCTAAGGGGTCAATCTACATATTAGCATAGTTGCCAACTTTTGAAAATGGAAAAGCAGGAGATTAAAGAGAGCGGCGCGCAAAATTTGCATGGACATGCCCATCTTTTTGGTGTGCCACGCCCCTTCAAAAAGCCACACCCACTCCGCCTAACTGCATAATGGCTTTGGAAGAAAGCCAGGTAGTAGCCCCCCATAACCAGGTAGTGCCCCTTGTAGCCAGGTAGATGCCCCCTTGTAGCCAGGTAGATGCCCCCTTGTAGCCAGGTAGATGCCCCCCTTGTAGCCAGGTAGATGCCCCCCTTTGTTAGCCAGGTAGATGCCCCCCTTTGTTAGCCAGGTAGATGCCCCCCTTTGTAGCCAGGTAGATGCCCCCCTTTGTAGCCAGGTAGATGCCCCCCTTTGTAGCCAAGTAGATGCCCCCTCTGTAGCCAGGTATATGCCCCTCTGTAGCCAGGTAGATGCCCCCTCTGTAGCCAGGTAGTTGCCCCCCTCTGTAGCCAGGTAGATGCCCCCCTCTGTAGCCAGGTAGATGCCCCCCTCTGTAGCCAGGTAGATACCCCCCTCTGTAGCCAGGTAGTTACCCCCTTTGTTAGCCAGGTAGTTACCCCCTTTGTTAGCCAGGTAGTTACCCCCTTTGTTAGCCAGGTAGTTACCCCCTTTGTTTGCCAGGTAGTTACCCCCTTTGTTAGCCAGGTAGTTACCCCCTTTGTTAGCCAGGTAGTTACCCCCTTTGTTAGCCAGGTAGGTAGTTGCCCCCTTTAGAAGCCAGGTAGGTAGTTGCCCCCTTTGTTAGCCAGGTAGTTGCCCCCTTTGTTAGCCAGGTAGTTGCCCCCTTTGTTAGCCAGGTAGGTAGTTGCCCCCTTTAGTAGCCAGGTAGGTAGTTGCCCCTTTTAGCAGCCAGGTAGGTAGTTGCCCCCTTTAGTAGCCAGGTAGGTAGTTGCCCCCTTTAGTAGCCAGGTAGGTAGTTGCCCCCTTTAGTAGCCAGGTAGGTAGTTGCCCCCTTTAGAAGCCAGGTAGTGCCCCCTTTAGAAGCCAGGTAGTTGCCCCCTTTAGAAGCCAGGTAGGTAGTTGCCCCCTTTAGAAGCCAGGTAGGTAGTTGCCCCCTTTAGTAGCCAGGTAGGTAGTTGCCCCCTTTAGTAGCCAGGTAGGTAGTTGCCCCCTTTGTAGCCAGGTAGTTGCCCCCTTTAGAAGCCAGGTAGGTAGTTGCCCCCTTTAGAAGCCAGGTAGGTAGTTGCCCCCTTTAGTAGTCAGGCAGAGCCCCCCTATAGCTAATAAAAATAAAATAATAAAGTCCACTCACCTCACCAGGCTCCCTGCAGCACGTCCGAGGCTGACGACTGAGTACTCTCATCTTCACAGGGGGAGTGAGTGCAGCCGCGCGTCACTCCCCCTGCGCCGCTGACCTGTATGTACGGCGCGCACCGGTGCCGGATATACAGGGGGAGGAGGGAGGAGGGGAACGATCCCTCCTCCCTCCTCCCCGCACAGTGACACGCACCGGGCGGGTGAGCGGACGCTGCGACCGCTTCACCCGCCTGTAGCAGCGGCCCGGCGGCGCCAGAGTAGCGCACTAGCGCTGCTCTGTTGCCGCGGCCATTTAAAGGACAGTTTCGCCAACTCTGCCGGCAGGGCGGGGACCCCAAATAGCGGGACCCCCCTCCCCGCCAAAAGCGGGAGAGTTGGCATGTATGCATATTAGATATATTTGTCCTGGTATGTTGTGGGACATGCCATATTTTTCCCCCATCAGATTCCATGAATCTCCCACCACGTCCGTGTATGAACTCTGCAGCATATGGAGGCACAGCATGGGCCCCTAGCAGTCTTGGGTCAACAATACTTCAGATCTGGACAAATAGATCCATATTACAGCAGTGTGTGTGAGGCTAAGAAGCGATGCTCAGCTGTTCTCCTTGTTCACGTTCTAGGGGCTTGTCCTAGGTGTATATGAAAAGGATAAGGAGGATGAAAACGTTCTGCTCACCCAAGCGGGAGACCAGTTTGACAATGTAGTTTCAGGAAAACTGAGAGATCAGCTGACAAGGTACGCTAAAACTAGTATATCCATTAAGTATAAGTGAGTTTAATATTGAGTCCTGTAGTAAACTGTGTCTTCCTTTACAGGTCTGGTCCCGCGGTGAAGAAAGGCAAAACACGAATGTTTTATGGTTTGCATGAGGTATGTTCTTATTACTATGTAATACAAAACACAGTGATCCCTCAAGTTACAATGGCCTTAGGATACAATATTTTCTCCGTACAATGGTCTTTCCTGGGACATTGTATGTTGAATCTACACTTCACCATACAATGTCAAGGACACTGCTGATCTGCGGGACATGTAATTGATGGAAGTTCCAACTGATTATCAGGAACATGTTACTTGTAAAGCATCTGTAGTAGTGAAGTAATTGACGGTCTAGTGGCGCCTCTGTGGTACTAAATGTCTTGGACTGTTCTTCATGTGTGACAGGATGAGCAGCTCCTGTGGGCACCAGATAAGGGCCCCATCCATTTTTTTTTTTTTTTATTTCTGGTAAATCGGAGCAGTATACAGATTTATACTTACAGTGTAAACTTTGATAAATGTGCCACGTTAGACTGTCTTATCTTAGTATTGCTAAATCTAGTGCATGTTAGAACTGTTTAATCTGAGTTTACATCTATTAGTTGGTTTACTCTATGCCACTAATTGCACCAAGATGTTGGCGCATCTTTTGGTGCACAGCGTTGCACTAAGGGTATGTTCAGACGGCGTGTTCTGTCCGTATGTACATATGTTTTGAGATGCGTGTTTGGATCCGTCTTTCGGACCCAAACATGAATCTGACAATGTGCAGTGTGATGTACATTGCTTTCAATGTAAAACACGCATCGGCGTTCAGTCGAGTGATCACCGATGTGTGTTTACTTGCATCTTTCTGATGCGTCTTTCGGATCCATTCTAAGCATTGACATGTCAATTCTTGATCCGGAAGTCGCAGCAGATGCCCTATTATAAACGATAGGGTACGATCCTGCTGCATCCAACACATATCCAAACGCGCAGCTGCAGTTGGATGTGTTTTGGATCCAATTGATGCTGCATTTTGGATATGATTTTTCGGCTCCAAAATGGATCCAAAAATGCCGTGTGAACATACCCTAAGCCATGCTCCTTTCCATACAGTCATTCCCATTTTACCCTGGTTCAGTTGTGGCATGTCCCCACGGCACCGGTGTGCAGCCGGTTTTGCAGAAAGTCTGAAAAACCGTCCACAAACTAACACACAGGGCCGCTGTGGAAAACCCATGCTGAAGTCCCAACCACCGGCTGCCTGAAACACATTGAACATGTTCATTCTTCTGACCGGTTTTCGGACAGAATATGAACATATCAATGGGAAGGGGGAGGGCTTTTCTCCGCTCATCGCGGAGATAAGCTGTCGTCGTCCCACCACCACCACCCCACTCATCCCCCTCTTTGCCGTGGGGATGAGCCCTTAACATGATAAATATGCCCTATTGTGTATAAAGTAGACGGCCCAAAGAATTGATTTCCGGCAGCTCTTTTTCACATGTAAGGGCTTGCTTTATTTGGATTAGTATCGGCTTCAATTTCGTTTATCTTAATTTTGTACTATATTGATGTCACTTTGGGACTTCAAAACCAATTACCAGTTTTCCTGGTATAAGCATACAATGGTCATTCTGGAACAAATTAATATCGTATGTCGGTACCTCTGAATGTTTGAACAATCAGTTAGTAGCAGATGAGATGGGTAACACTTAGGTATCAGATCTTTCAGTTATTCTTGATGTCTGCTGCAGCATAATAATGATTAATCCAGGCCGTCAGAGTCCAGCATATCATGGTCCAATTCTTCTGGCACAGGACCGAATGGATTTCTAGATAAGCAGGCATTCTGGAAATTTTAGTTTATGAACGTCAGTAAGAGCCGTGTCTGCTCTGACAGATTTGAGCCACCCATGCATTACTTGTAATTGTACTCGTCTCCTGCATCAGATAGCTGTTAACTATCTTGCCAAAATTAGAAACGGAAAATAATATTGCAAATCTTCACATGGCTTTTAAAAGGACAATCTGATCGCTTTCTAGAGGCAATGTGCACTACTTTGATTAATATTTGTTTTGTACACAGCTCCTATGCAGACCTATATATCTTCATGCATACAGATTTGTCCTGCATTCATGTATTCCTTCCTTTTCTCTGCCCTTTTCTAGTGTCTATAGAATTGCAAAAACCTGGCTCAGATGTAAAACTTGTGTGCGAGTTTTTTTTGGTTTTTTTTGCCATGAGGCAAAGGTTCGGCTTTCTGCCCACCATTCCATGCAATGTGAATGTATCCTGAGGCTCTGATCACATCCCATTTATGTTTAAGGCAGTGGGGAGCAGCTGACATTTATATTTCCAGTTATGCCAGACAAGTGTGAACAGAGCCTAAGGCTATGTTCACACGGCTTAACTGCGGGGTGTAATTTCGCCCCGCAATTACACCGTGTGGAGGGGGGGGGGGGGGGCGGGGGGGAGTGAGCGGGGGGCCGGCACTTCGCCGGCCTATAGACAATCACTGCTAGTGGCGCGTATATGAGAGGAGACGTAATCCATAGTTTTCTATGAGAACTGTGAATTACCGTAATGAATGGGCCGTTTTCGGCCCGTAATTGGCGCACTCCGGCGCGTAATTACAGACCGAAATACGGCCCATTTTAAGCCGTGTGAACAGAGCCTTAGCCATATGTCTTTATTTCTTTGGCAGGACTTCCCCAGCGTGGTGGTGGTGGGCTTGGGTAAGAGGTCAGCTGGAGTCAATCAACAGGAGCTCTGGAATGAAAGCAAGGAGAACATTAGGACAGCAGTATCAGGTAATATGTGACTCATTACTGCTGCTCTGCTTCAGTCTGACCTTTGGAGTGTCACACAGCTGGCAGGGACTCTCTTTGTACTTTAATATATGAACTGGAGTAAAATGTTTTAAAGGGGGTAAGTCATCAGTGTTGACTAAGGGAAGTGTGGCTTGGGTTGCGGATCAATGAGCACAAAGGGTTTGGACTCGCTGGACAAGAGCGGCCACTTGCTGTTCCAGATGCAGCAGTGCATCCTCATCTGCAGCTCTGTCTGGTAGTACAGTGCAGTCCAGTATCAGCCCCATTCATTTAAGGGTATTTACAGGTTTCCCTACCACTAGGAGAACACCCATATGGTACTTGCTAGATTAATCCCTTGCTGTTTCCGGCACTGCTCTGGTCCTCCCTCCTTGACCTTGTTTACTTGGCTGTAGGGATCATGCCCCCATATACCAGTCACTTGCCTCTGAGATCTTGCATCATATACTACATTATTATTATTATTATTATTATTATTATTATTATTATTATTTTTATAATTTTTTTTTTTTTTTTTTTTAAATCATGGACCCCCCTTCCGCCTCAATAATGGCTTGCATATCACAATAACACTGACTGTAACTCTTATCCCAGCCACTGATGTCAGCTGACACGCGCCATGTATGAGCAAACTCTGTGCCTAAGCCTGCTTTATACCCTCACAACATTCTTAGCATACCTCCCAACTGTCCCTATTTTTAACCCTTGTCCCTCTTAGTTCTATAAATGTCCATCTTTTTCATTTAAGAAACAGATTTGCATCAATAAACTGAATAACTTGCTGTAAAAAGTATCTGATTGCCTCCTCACTGTAGATTACATAACTTACGTAACATCTCATCATTGGATACAAAGCACTGCTGAAAATGTGTCCCTTTTTGCCTGTCTAAAAAGTTGGCATGCATGTGGTTAGAAGTGTGTCTTGGTGTGATGTCATTTTTGGGTGTGGTTAGAGGTGTGGCCTGATTTGTCCCTATTTGCAATCTCTAAGGCCGTGTTCACACGGCTTATTCCCGACGGATTTGTGAGCCGTATTGAGCTCACAAATCCGCCGTGAATAAGGGGCGGGACAGGGGCGGGGCCGGAGCGCGGCGGGGGCGCCGCTCCCCGGCCCCATAGACATTGCATTATCTACGGCGCGTACGCGCCGGAAATAATGTGCATGTCACTTTCTTCCCCCGCGGCGGATTCGCCGAGCAGGGAGGAGCGACGGAATCCACTGTTCTCTATGAGAGCAGTGGATTACCGTAATGCCTCCGACGGATTGGCGCTGTACTGCAGCGCAAATCCGGCGCGCAGTACGGCGCCAATCCGCGGCATAATAAGCCGTGTGAACGAGGCCTAAACGTTAGGAGGTATGTTCTTAGATGCGTGTATATCACATTTTGGAAGGGGGTTAAAATTGCCTCTGAGGATAGATTTTACTAGTGAATTTTGTGAATGATTATTGTAGGAGCCAAGGAGAGAAGGAACAAGAGCCTTTTTTTAAAAATGCAGAACTATAATATATTTTATGAGCTGCATTTTTAAACTGCATCAAAAACACATGTATATGTTTTTAAGTGTTGGGATTTATTATTAGCTCAAATATGGATCACTGGATGTGTTTATGGTTGCTTGCAATGTTTCTGCCTTTTTTTAATGCATCCAAAAAGCAATGTGTGAACCCAGCCACACAGTTTGCATTTTATTTTAAATTACCATTTGTGCCCTTTTTCTCTTTTCTACATATTACACATCTTAGTCAATCTGTTTTACTGGGATTATTAGGGCATGTCTCCACTGCACAGGTTTTCGGCCGGTTTTTCAGATTGTTTGCGGTTTTGCAGACGGTCTGAAAAACTGGCTGAAAATGAGCACAATTGTGCTCTATGGAAAACCTGTGCAGCAGTCCCCACTGCACAGGTTTTCCGCCCGCTGGCTGCCCGAAAAACATTGTGCTTGCACGTTCTTCTGTCTGGTTTTCAGACTAAATATGTGCAAGTGAATGTGAAGGGGAGGGCTTTTCTCCGCTCATCGCAGAGAAAAGCCACCCCCCCCACCCCCACGCGGCCGTGGGGACGGCCGCAAAACGGGACAGATACCGGTCGGATAAACTGACCGGTATTCGTCCCTTGTCATGGGGACGCACCCTAAGAACTCATTATTGTATGAGCAATTTAGTCTAATAATAATCTCTTTCCCTTTCTTGAAGTTGTGACTGTATTTGTTGTTCTCCAGTGGGCTGTAGGCAGATGCAGGACTTGGAGGTTGAACATTTAGACGTGGATCCTTGTGGAGATGCCCAGGCAGCAGCAGAAGGTGCTGTTCTGGGGTTATATGAATATGATGAGCTTAAGTCGAAAAAGAAGAAAAAAGTCTCAACACAACTGTATGGAAGGTATGTGAAAAATTCCTGCCACAGATAGATGTGTATGTAGTTGAGTATTGGGATACAGTGTGGTCTGAACTTGTGAATTAACTGCAGTAAAATCATTTCAAGATTAAAAAAACTGATCACTGACCAGTTCAGGGCTTCATCATAAGGGGCCGTTCACACGGCTGATTTGGGCACTGATTTCAGTCGTACTGCGCGCCGTATTTGCGCTGCAGTACGGCTGAAATCCGTCCCAGCCATTACGGTAATCCACAGTTCTCAGAGAACTATGGATTCCGTCTCTCCTCCCCGCTCGGCCAATCCGCCGCGGGGGGAGATAAATGACATGTGAATTATGCGCCGTGAATAATGACTGTCTATGGGGCCGGTGAGCTGCCGGCCCTCCGACCCGCCCCCGCTGCACGGCAGCCGGCGTCCCCGCAATTACGCCGGCAATCAGTCGTGTGAACTGGCCCTTAAGGTGTCCTGTGCCTTTGCTCCCAGTAGTGGACAACTGATGTTGTGAGGACCACAACTTTTAAGCAGTTTGTGTGGGACTTCATACTGCAGTCTTGCCAAGCAGACATTACAAAAGTAAAGATGTGTTGTTTTGCTAGCTGAAATGTTGGCACATAAACCAAGATCGCCAGCAAATATCTTTAACTTAATGACCAGCTTCTCTGTGTTTCAGGAGGTATAGTGTTTTTTTTTTTCCATCAAAAGACAGTAAGCAGTTGATGACGGTAAGATCAGGTTCACCCAGCATATACACTATATGCCTGTGCGCGCCGCTATATGTCTGCTGTTTTAGAAGTACCCACTGGCCAGCGCATACTCTAAAGCACTCTGGCTCAGCTCCCATTTACTTTCACCAGCTGTTAATCATAGCACTCAGTGAGTGCCATGACTTACCGTATTTACTCCGGCCGCATTGCAGCGAAAGTACGCCCGCAAATAATTCTTATGTCCCGCAGTTTTCACTTTGGCCACTAAAGCCTAATAATTGTCTGACACTTCCTGTTCTGTACAGAAAGATTCTCAGTAGTCTGCTCATTATCAGTACAAAGAGGGTCAAACTGAAAGAAGACACCAGTGTGAATAGATGACACAGGATCCACCAGTCACAAGAGTTCTTCCCAGGTCACAGAGCATGGCTATAGAACTCTCCAATAGAAGTCTATGGGACAGAATCGGTCTGAAGTCTCCTATGTGCATGAAGCTACTGTAAAGCATCTCTCTGACTGCTGTTAAAGCAGTGCAAACAAGGCCTAGTGGTCAAAGTGAAAAGTGCAAGACTTAAGAATTATTAAAAAATATTGAAAGTGATATGAAAAATTAAAAAAAAACTACCAAATATTCCTAAAAAAAATGTGTGTAACATAAAAATGGGACTTAAACAATGACTCGTTTTTTGATGACACATTCCCTTTAAAGGCGCTGTTACACTGCAGACATTGATGGCATATTTGTATATCACCTTCAATTGGACAGCCAGTCTGCTGATACCTTTTGTGTAAGACTTTATAGAGCCGATCATATGGAGCTTTAGCAGCCTCTGTAGAAGCTTTAAAGGAGTTGTCTCACTATAGACATGCTATATCTCTACGATGGGACCCGCACCTATCTTGAAGCCCTGAAGCCTCTCCATTTTGAACGGAGAGGTGGTCTAGACTCTCACATAGACCTGAATTGAACTTCAACTAATTTCTAGGGAAAGTCTTGACCTACTCTCTGTTCAAAACGGAGAGGTTTCAAGGCTCGTTTAGGATATAGGTGGTGGGTCCTATCATAGAGATATGTCATCATTGTCTTTAGCAAGATAACCCCTTTAGAGCTCCTATAGAGGCAGCTAAATCTCCACATACCGAATAAACCAACAAAATTTTTTTTGTCTTTTAAACTATGGGACAATAAAGATTTGTACTTTTTAACAGGAGTGCTGGATGGACTCACATATTTTTCAGTAAATCTCCACATAATCGGCTCTATAAAGCCTTACACAAAGGCAGACCGGCTTTCCAATAGAAGGTTTTTGGAATACAGAAAAGCATTAATAGGTCGGCGAACAACTCCCACCTAGTAATAAGCAGCTTGTTGTACAATCTGTATCAAAGATGCACGTTATTAACCAAAAATTATTATTTATACTTAGTCAAGACATTGATGCCTGGCAGAAAGGAGTTTCCTATGCGGAAGGACAGAACTTGGCTCGTTACTTGATGGAATCGCCAGCAAATTATATAACGCCTTTGAAGTTTGCTGAGATTCTTCAGCAGAAGATTGCAGCATTGGGAGACAAAGTGAAAGTGTTCACCAGGTGAGACATTTCAGCATTACAGTACACATGTAATGATGAGATCTGCTGAAGTAGTAGTCATCCTGGTGTACGGTGCTGCAGACCATACTGTATTACTGTATAAGCAAAAGAAGATGGAGAGATACAGGTAACCATGTACAGAGGAAGGTGATTTTATTTATTTATATATATATATATATATATATATATATATATATATATATATATATATATATTTTTATATATATATTATATATATGTTATACATACACACATATATATATATACATACACACACACACTATCCAGTATTACATTTTGGTTCAGCATTAAAGGAGTTGTCTCCCTACAGAGTTTCACAGAATGCATGAATGAAATACTCTGTCACTTCCTGGTTCAGACTGACTTATTTGCATACAGCTCCGTGCTTTCAGTTGCTAATTAGATCAGATTAGCTGAGAAGCTTTTCAAACTGCTCTCAGAAGGCTTTATCTGATCCCCAAAACAAAAGCCCTAATTACAGTTCTGTTTATTTTACATAAATCAAGCTTTTTACTGCTCAGCAGCATGGACACTGCCATGACCTGTGTGATGACATCACTCACTGTTATCTCATTGAACAAACAGCAGGGAGGGAATTGTTTACAGGTCGGTTACTGAGTGAACTGAAATAGCCAGGGAGGTCATAAATTCACTTGTATCTCCTTAGGAAAAACAGAGGAACAAAGCAATATATTTGGAAAATGTCTTTATTTTGTGTTCCCTACAATTTGAAAGCTATTCTTTGTAGCGAGACAACCCCTTTAATCACTATAGTAACCTCCTAGTCTAGTATAGTGTTGACCAGTAGGATTTCTATTGTAAAGCCATCGTGTGCTCCAGATATCTGCTCTCATGGTCTGAGTTCAAAAGTTGCTCTTGTTCACACAGTTTTTACTTTTTCTGTTTCTTCTAAAAGTTTTTACTTCCTTTGTTCATGATTCACTTCTGGTTCTTGGAGACCAGAACTGTATGATAAGAAAATTCAGTAGCCAGATCTACTGGATTCTGGTTTCAAACTGATGTTCTCGCTATACTGTTTCACAGAGCCTGCTTTTCACAGCCAACTTCAGGATCCCACTTCCTGTTCAGGCTGTGGGTGGTTCTACAGCAGTGATTGTCCCTCTAACAGGCTCAGCTATGAATATGCCAATGGTGGAAGAGGGGTTTTAACAGAAGGGCACATGTTTGCAAGTCTTTAAAGAGTCAAAGTTTGTCAGTAACGTGGAGAAATATGCTCTTGTGGAGAGAGATGGTCAATAACCTAGGGAAGCTTGTGTACACAAGCAGGCGATATGATCTGCTCCAACTATAAAATGAAGCCAAATCTGAACAGCAATGTATATGGTAATTGCGTTTAATTACGTTTGCCGCGTGTTAATAGCCAATTGTAATGTGAATATTTATTTTAGCAGTAATTAAATACACTTAGTGGTTTAAGCTGTTGCCATAACTTGCAAACTCATCATTCCTTTTCTAGATCAAAGTCCTGGATAGAAGAGCAGCAAATGGGAGCGTTTTTAAGTGTGGCTAAAGGATCTGATGAGCCTCCAGTTTTCCTGGAAATCCATTACACTGGCAGCCTAGACCCTAATGACTCTCCTCTCGTATTTGTTGGAAAAGGAGTCACTTTTGACAGGTCAGAAGCCATAATTACTTTCATAAGTTAAAAAAAAAAAAAAAAAGAGTAAACTTCATTTTCCAGTACTACTTTTTTTATACATAAGATTAAGCAGGCTTTAGCCGAAAGACTTAACAAGGCTCATCTTGCTCTGTGTACTGTATGTAACTGCTATAGGACGATTTTCTTCCTCCTTGGTGATCTAGTTGCTTGTGGTTCATAGTCACGATTGTATTTGTTCCTATACACTTCAATACTAAGTTGGACAAACTGAACAGGAGTCTGATCTTGTAATGGTCAGAAACTATATTAAACTACCTCCAACCCCCTGAGCACAATGCAGCTAAGCTGCAGTCACTGATCATAAATTCTCCATTATGGAGGACAGCTTGAAAGCAGCCATCAGTATCGATCATCACTGTTAGTGATTTGCAGGTTACGTACAACCTTCGCGTAGTTATCTCCTTTACATGTTGTTGTTGTGTGTGTGTTTTTTTTTAATTATACACTTGCTCAAATGGGAATCTATATTGCTAGATTATTTTGTAAGTATTTCTCTCTTCTAAGTGGTGGGATTTCCATAAAGCCCTCATCTGGAATGGATGCAATGCGAGCAGATATGGGGGGAGCTGCAACAGTCTGTTCTGCCATCCTGACTGCCGCAACGCTCAAGTTACCCATCAACCTCATTGGTAGGTAGATGTGCTACAATAATCAAACTAGAGTTCTTAATAGCAACGGTTTACCAAATTTCCTAACTATCCTTAATTGTCTACAAGGCTGAGAAAAAACTATCACTTAAAACTTTACTTTGAATTAGGACTTTAGACTAAGTTAAAATCTAGAGACTGTCTAGTAGTCAATATCTGCCGATCTCTGTTTAAAAGAGTTTAACAGAACCCCCTGACATGTTTCACCATGTACTGGCGTCTTCATGCTTTTGCCCCTTAACTTCTGAAGATGCAGGTACACGGCGAAACCTGTCGGAGGGGTGCAGGGGGTGGGGGGGAACTGTTAGGCCGGGTTCACACAGCGTATAGCGAAGCGTGCCTGTGCACACCGCTATATGCGTGCTGATGAAAGTACACGCTGGCCAGTGCATACTTTCAACAGTGCTACGGCCTGGCCTCTTATACTTTTCCTTTCCCCAATTCGTACTTGCCCAAAAGAAGTGACATGTCACTTTGTTTTAGGAACGCATACTATACTCCGGGAAATCATAGCAGATTTAATTTTACTGTATTTGCAGGCGTATTTCAGGCGCAGTGCAGCGCGATTATGACCTGAAGTATACGCAGTGTAAAGATACCTTTAAACTCTTTATAAACCGAGGTGTAGTTGTGTAGGGCAGTGTACTGCAGATATTGGCCCTAGTTTTCTTTCAATGCCGACAAGTCAGTTTCAGCAATTCACTGCTACTAGACAGTCTCTAGATTTTAACGTGGTCTAAGGTCCTAATTAAAAGCTAAGTTTTAAGTGTGTTGTTGTGTGTTTTTTTTTTTTTTTTTGTCCCTCAGCCGGGTAAATAATTAAGGATAGTTGGGAGTTTGGTAAACAGTTGCTAACGTCCAACAGTTTACAGACAATATTTGTTTTCTAACTACAAGTAATATCTATACATGCTACTTTCTAGTTTTGTAATAGCTATGTACTTTTAAAACAAAAAAAATCATTCTATTCCTACAATTATTGGGATATTATCTCCCCTTTCAAAAGTTATTTATTTAATAGAAAATTAGATTTGGAGGATTTAAAAAAAAAAAAAAAACAAACATATCCACCCCATTTACGCTCTTATCCCCATGCTCTATTGACTCCAAGGTCCCCCAACCCCCCCCCCCCCCCCCCCCCCCCCCCCCCCCAGATTCTCAATTCTAATTAGAGTTGCAACTACCACCCCATTTACCTACTTATCCCCAGCTCTTGACTCCAAGTCCTCATCTAGTTTCCCACCCCCCCCCCCCCGATTCTCAATTCTAATAAGAGGTACCAAGTTCTACCTTTACGTAACTAGTAAGTGGTGCAGATCGCTGCCACAAGACTTCTGGCATCAGTTTGCATTCTTCGCCTCCTGATGAAAACCGCTATATAAGCCAGCACTTGGGCTAGGGCATATGTCTAGTAGAAATAATGGTCACCAATGGAGAAAAACAGGTCTGCTTAAAGAAGTTTTCTCATTAGGCTGTGTCAGAGCCTGAAAGAAAAAAACGGAAAAACGGCCATACTTGCAGCTAGGAAGCTGAAATGAGACTGAACACAGCACAGAGG
Organism: Phyllomedusa bahiana; assembly: GCA_025379985.1. Taxonomy (NCBI): domain Eukaryota; kingdom Metazoa; phylum Chordata; class Amphibia; order Anura; family Hylidae; genus Phyllomedusa; species Phyllomedusa bahiana. Next base: position 23,145 of record JAODAL010032174.1, on the reverse strand, counting down.
CAGCACAAGCCCCCATGCTACTTAAGAAAAATACCCAGGTGCAGTTAATTGGTGGTAGCCAATACATCTCACCACTAGGGGGACAGAAAACTGCACCTTAAATTGGCATATGTTCACATAGCATGCAAAAAAGCCACAGTACCAAATATTGGGAGACTGTACAGATACAAAAATACCCGTAAGACAGCCGCTCGCACACCTTCCATGCAAGAGGGGGGCGGCTGCTGGTATTCTAATTGCATTTGCTCCCCAGTACTGTTGGGTATAAAAACTTTTTTCACATACTGGAAAAACATCAAATATGAGGTATTAGTTGATACAGTGGCCACTATATTGTAAGCCTGCAAGCCCCTTCAGGGCTCCTCATCTATTGCAGGTCCCTACACTCCCTTAAAATCAAAATTTACAGAAAAAAAGGGGAATTAATTACTCAAACAAAAAAACGGAAACACGGCTTTTAACAGCCAGGCTCCTAATTCCTGTTCAGGCTGCGGGTAGTTCTACAGCAGTGACTGACACTTCCGCTCTGACATTTCTATCTAAGGCTGTCAAGGACATTAGTGATGGGGGAGTTTTACCAGCAGGGAACAGGGGAACAGAGCTCTAAAGGGTTATATTTTCTCAGTAAGAAACTTCAGCATCTATGCTGCTGATGAGACACAGCAGGGAGTGAGATTACAATCCTGGTCAGTGCTGCTAGAGCAGGGAGGGGTGGTCAGCGCCTTAGGAAACCACCTGTAAAAGAAGCAGGAGATCAGAACTGCTCTAACTCTGAAATGAAACCTAATCCGAACAGCAGTGTATTTGGTAATAGTCTTTATTTAGCTCTGCCTCCATGTTTAAAGCTCATCGATGTGACGGAAATACCCAATAGCTTTATGCATTGAATAGTAAGATATAGTATTTGGAATATTGCCTCATTTTAATTAATTGAAATAGTAAAAATTGCTTGCAGAAGCGTTTATACCTTATAAGAAAACAGTTAACAATATCCTTACAAAATGCCACCAATTTTCTTACTTTTGTTGACCCCTCATTGTAAACAGGCTTTTTTGACTGCTGATTAACCTGTAACGAATGACTTGTAGATCCGTGCAATACAAAGTGACAGTCAGCTGCTTTCTATCTGAACAGTAGGACCTCAGTCAAGCATTTGATCTATCATATTCTGATGTGTCTACTAAGAAGGCAGCCGTTCTAATTAATCTTAGGAGACTAAATGGAGATTAATTATATGATGGTTATTCCCGGACTCTGACCCTCTTTAACTAATGACCTGGCTATCTCCTCCAAGGTTTGGCTCCACTGTGTGAGAATATGCCTAGTGGCAAAGCTAATAAGCCTGGAGATGTTGTGAAGGCCAAGAACGGGAAGACAATCCAGGTAATCGTGGTGTTCTTCATCTATTGCTGGCTGTAATTATACTCCTTTATCTTTAGTCAGGGCTTAATAGCTGTAATTACTACAATTTTATAACCTTTTCTCATAGTTTATGCTGAGTCTCTAGTGAACTTTAATATCGGTAGAGGAATGGCCTCCACACTTTTTTTTTTCCCCTCTTGCTTTGCTATAACCCAAGGTAACATATAATGGAGAACAAAGAGGTTGACTCACTGGAAACATCCAGCCACACACGATGGTTCTACTTTGTAACCTCTCAGAATAACAAAACTAAGGAGAACCAGACGAACGCTCTGTTCATTTGAATGGTCCAAATTGTGTGATGGATCTGACTATGCTTTGTAGTTTTTGTTTAAAATGCAAGCATTTAATATTCTCTTATATAACAGTAAAGGAAGCCAGCAACAAGAGAAGGGGGGAGTCTCCTGTTTGCTGATTTCTCTTACTATAACCCAGTTGAACATATAACAGGGCCAATGTAGAGGTTGGCCAATAGGGGTAGCCATGGGTAGTGTAAGATGGACATTAACAAACCAGGGAGTAGAACCCAGCTGACCTTAGATAAAATATAGTGGAAGAAAAACGCCAGCGCCCAGTCCACAGACAACCAATCCTTAACCAGTTCCCGGCTGCCCGTTATCCCCTTTCCTGACCAGGCACATTTTCCTTCATACAAGCTGGTTTAAATGATGTACTGCTTTCTTGTGCTCCGTTACCCTGCTAGTTTTTTTAGCCTCTTTTCCGTGATAGGTTGGGCTTTATTTTTATGTAACTTTTACTTGTGTGTGGTGTTGTTTTTTTTGTTTTTTTATATATTTATATATATATATATATATATATATATAATTATATATTATTATATTAGGGAAAATGGTAATTAAAAAAAAAATAAATTACCCGTGGTTTGGCCTTTTTAGTTTTTATCTTAACAGAATTTCAATGTGTGTTTCTTATTTTATTTTACTTGCTTTTACCAGATTTAATTACTGCACCTTAGTCCATTTTAGTTGATCCAGTAAAGCTGATTATTTTTTTACAGGTTGATAACACGGACGCTGAAGGCCGGCTGCTATTGGCCGATGCTCTTTGTTATGCGCACAACTTCAACGCAAGAGCTATAGTAAATGCAGCGACATTGACAGGTAGATAAGCTGAATACGCAAAGTGTGAGAAAACTAAGTCTATCTTTTTATTTATTTATCCCCTATCTTCTCTCCCTGTGCACCTCTCTTTAGCTAATTGTATGTGATTTTTAAAGGGGTGTTCCTATCTCTCATTTTGACATATCAATAGGATATGCTAAAATAGGCACCTCTAGGCCCAACACATATCTCTGAAACGGGCACCTGAAAGTCTCTTCTCAGGACAGAGTCGGACGTGCTTGTGTATGACTATCCATTATGTTCTATGGAATTTCCAAGTACAGGTAAGCAGTGTGTTTGTTCGTACTTGGAACTCCTACAGAACAGAAGCATGACCAACTTTGTTTTCAGCAGATTTTCTGTACCCCATTGTTGAGAGAGGTGTGGGACCTGCACCTTTCACAGTTTCACATATCGATAGGATAAGATAACACCCCCACCCCCTTAACCAAATGTTTGTGGGGTCATAGATATGTGCACGAAGAATGTAGCTCAGTCTGGGGGCATTATACACCTGTAGGCTTTCATCCTGTAGATTAAAAGGGTCTGTTACCATAAATATATTATATACAGAACTTTTCATCAGTTAAATTTATGTTAAGGAGAAAAAAAAAAAAAAAAAAAAAGCTTGTCCCCCTCACCCTTCAAGGGGATGGCCATATTGGAACCACAAACTTGCTTCCTGTATTTGTGAGTGTTTGCTTTGTGACAGCAGCAACAGACTGTTCACACTGCCATTGTGGGTATATCGTAAACACTTGGGGCCACATGTATGAAACGGTTTTGCTCTAAAACTCTTTTCCCATAGGTTTCTATGAGGGAAAAAAGTGAGTTTTGCCAAAAATTTCATATATGTGGCCATTGGTGCCTGATGGACCCTTGATGGACCTCATGGACTGTTATAGGTTGTCTGTTGGGGATGCAGTGTCCTAACCTACTGTGTAGTTTTAAGTATATATTTTGCATATTCTGATGAGGATCCTGACTTGTTGTTTAGGTGCAATGGATGTGGCTTTGGGATCTGCAGCTACCGGAGTGTTCACCAATTCTTCTTGGCTTTGGAATCATCTTCAAGAGGTTCAGAACATATTATTAATAATAATAATATTATTATTATTTTTTACACCTGATGATCTGTACCTGTATATTTTAGTCTCTACACCTGTAGAATACCATTTAAATTGCTGAATTTACTCAAGCTATTTACTGCTCCCTCCAGGCCAGCATTGTGACTGGAGACCGGGTATGGAGAATGCCTCTCTTTGAGCACTACACGAAACAAGTGACCGAGTCGGCTCTGGCAGACCTTCATAATGTTGGGAAGTATAGCAGGTAACGGCTTGAACCAGCCCTGTTCTGAGTATTTTGTTAATATCACCCCTAACTCCTTAAGGGCACAATACAAGGTTTTCTGGGATTTATCAGAATCTCAGAAAACACATTAAGAATTGTGCTGCTCTCCTGTTACCGGAGGACAGTGCCCTGTGTAAGTTCTCTTTCTACCTGAATGGGGACTTTGACCCCACCCATGACTGACTTTTAACGGCATGTTCAGAAGGCTGTTTACGGAGCGTTTCCACATTCAAACCAGCATTAAAAAAGCCTCCAAAATGCCCCCAGTTTATTTTAATTGATTCCGATGTAGCTTTTTTGGTTTTTCCACGCTTCTGTGGACGCTGTTTTGGATGTTGAAAAAGAAGTGTTATGTCAATTCTTGAAGTGTTTTCAACGCTGAAAATCCCCATTGGAATTAAAGAAGAGCTTCAAAACCTCATCATGTTTCTTGTGTGTTGTGTTTCAGAGAAAACGTTGTTGAAAAAAACTCGTCAAAAACCTGATCAGATCTTTGTCTGAAAGGTACTGCATTGAGGCGCTTTTCAGACAAAGTTTTAACACTGATTTGAACGCTGAAAAGTCACACGGCGCCTTGTTGTTTAAAATGTTGACTGCTTACCTGCATTCACTTTTCCCCGTAAGTGCCAGGAAGTAGTGAAATGTCACTTTCTCCCGGCCCCAATATGCTGGGGGAAAAGGGTGGGTAACAAGCTGTCAATAAGAGCTATGAGTTACCGTAGTTGTATAGTGTATTTCAGGTGTATGCCCTGAAGTTACGGTCCACAAAGAATCTGTGTGAACAGACCCTAAATATGTGACTCAAGATGTTGCATTTTTGGAATTTTTTATTTTTTTTTTTGCTTGCTTTTTGTCACACGTACTACATATGTTGTGGCAATTCTTCTACACTTTGTGTGTGTTTTGGTCAGTGGTGTGAAAGTTCACCTCTCCCTCCTCCCTTGCCCCCACCTTCACCCTACAAGTCTTTTGCAGTGTCTTGCATATTGCAAATCACGTGATTCAGAAACAAGTCCTAAAATCATCTAATTTTTAAATAACATTATTTGTGGTGTGGAAAATTTACCTATACATTTTATAGCAGATAGTATAGAATTGCAATCTTCTAGTTGTCTATGTGCCAGATACCAGTGGTGATTCTCCCAAACAGTAATAGCCAAATATATATGTATGTACATATTAGATGCATACAGAGAGGATATATTTATCTCCTATATATATTCTATGGAGGGCAAAAAAAAGGGCACAATAACTGCATGCATTTTTTTTCATGTATTTTAAATGCAGTTTTTGTAGCATATACCGTATATACTCAAGTATAACCAAAAAATGTGCCGAAAAAGCCTTCCTTGGCTTATACTCGAGTCACTGCACTCCGACGCTGCTGTTGCCCGGGACCCCCGAGATCGCTTCACTGTATGGCCCCCCTCTGGGAGCTGAAGAAACTATTGCGGAGCAGAGAGCGAGCGCTCCCTCCTCCACAATAGGACTTGGGGCCTTCCGGATCATCTGCCCGCCGGGGCGCTACTCACATGCTGCCTGCAAAACCTGATTCATCACCCGCCCCGTGCCAGAAACTGAGTCATCAACAGCGGGGGAGAGGGTTTTTTTTGATTTTTTTTTTAAAGCCTGCCCATGGGGGACATTAAAAGCCCTTTTAATTTTATTGGTGCCATTTTTATTTTTGAAATTTACCCTACCGCTGCATTTTCCCACTCTAGGCTTTACGAGTCATAAGTTTTCCCTTTTTTTTTTTTGGGAAATTAGGTGCCTCTGCTTATATTCGAGTCAGCTTATACTCGAGTAGATGCTGTATATTTTATTATTTTGTACAAGAAAATTAGAATTGTGTGTTTCTGAGCAGTCTATATAAGCAAGGCCAAGTATTTGCAAAGATGTTCAGAATTTTATGCAAACTGAAGAGAGCAATCGTATGAAATTCAAGTAACGTTTCATTCTCCCCGTCTTACAGATCTGGAGGTGCTTGCACGGCCGCTGCCTTCTTGAAGGAGTTTGTTACGGTCCCGCACTGGGCTCACCTGGACATAGCTGGAGTCATGTCCAACAAGGATGAGGTGGCGTACCTGCGCAAGGGCATGTCTGGCCGCCCCACGAGGACTTTAGTAGAATTCGCTGATCGTCTGAGTAAAGACCAGCAGCCCACCTAGTTCTGACACTGACTTTCCATTTCAGAATCTGCTTTGCTCTCAGTGGATATAATGAACTAAAAATCAATAACTTTTCAAGCACTTATATTTTTTTTTTTACTAACCCGACCATAGCGAATCCTGAAGGATGTATTTGGATTATTCTGATTTGTACAACATCTACACACCATGGAGCGTTGTCATATAATAAAGAGCAAATTTAGAGTCTCACATTGCAGTATCAAGTCTCTGTATTTATAATGGCCTAAAACTACTCATTACCCTTGCTATATGACTGTAGAAGCCAGTTACTGTCCACAGCGGTGTAGTCACCATAGGCTGCATGTCAGCATTAATAAAATATACATGAGCCACAGGAAAGCAAAGTAGTTTATTTCTATGTTTTTGACAGTTTCTGCTTCTAGAGAAATATTTCACAAGCCATCAACACAATGCAATTGAGGGGTACTGATGTTTGCCATGGCAGCCAAATAGCGGGCTTCAAGTCTGCCATATAGAGTAGTACATTAGGCCCTACTAGGAGGCAGAGTCTAATAGCAAATTTGTACATTACTGCATTGCTATGTATAATAAATGTGACCAGCCAATATCTTAGTTCAGCCTATAGTGGGAGTAAAAAATAAAAAAGTTACACTGGCCTCCGAATACAGCATTTTCACCGTACAATGGACAAGAGTAAGACCATTGTATCCTGAAACCAGATTCCCTATACAATATCAGAGACACTGCTGATCTGCCAAAGATGTGATTGATGGAAGATCCAACCAATTCTCTTGGACATTTCACTTGTGAAACCCTGTATTAGTGCAGTGACTGGCGGTCTTGCAGTGCCTCTGTGCAGTACAGTGCGGTACTACATGTCCTGTACTGCTCTTACATGTATTAGTGCAGTGCATGCAGTGATCAGAGGTCTAGTAGTGCCTCTCTACAGTACAGCGCGGTACTACATGTCCTGTACTGCTCTTACATGTATTAGTGAGGTGCATGTAGTGATTGGCAGTCTAGTAGACCCTCTCTACAGTACAGTGTGGTACTACATGTCCTGTACTGCTCTTACATGTATTAGTGAGGTGCATGCAGTGATTGGTGGTCTAGTGTCTCCTCTCTACAGTACAGTGCGGTACTACATGTCCTGTACTGCTCTTACATGTATTAGTGAGGTGCATGCAGTGATTGGTGGTCTAGTGGCTCCTCTCTACAGTACAGTGTGGTACTACATGTCCTGTACTGCTCTTACATGTTCCAGGATAAGTGGCTCCTTTGGGCAGGATCCTATTTCTTTTTTTCTGGTACATTGTGTATGAATTACATGACCCAAAGAAGTTCCTATCTTCAACATAGAAAGTGATTTCTAACTTCCAGTAGCTCTCTCTTTTGTTATATGTAAGAATGTGCTCTATCTGTATTAGTTATCTGCTTCATTTTCCTCACACTCCCTTTTTTTTGCATTATGTTGGCAACATTTTGGGGCTTTGGAACCATAGTGTTATGATTTTCACATACAATTGTCATCCTGGAACCAATGAATTTTGTATCAGAAATCATGTGGATGACTTAACCAGCACACAAGTTAAAAATTTGACTTTATTGCTAAATCTGTAGGTAAAAGGATATCCAAGCAGAGTGTTCACATGATCCAATAAGAAAGAGACGCATGTTAACAGTTTACACATTTCAGACTAGAAGTCCTTTCTTATTGGATCATGTGAACGCAAGGTTTTTGAAAAACGCTCTAGAGGATCAGTTTGGATTGTGCACACTCCAGGTGAGCAGGAATAACTTGTTTCCTTTTGGATAATTAGGGCTTGTCCCAGGGCCGTTCCTAGGCTAAACTGCACTCAGGGCGAGGTGAAGAAATTTCGCCCCCACCTCCCCCTCATAACATAATGTGCCACGATGCATCACAGTCAACCAAATATACAAAAAGCTTTACTACAACGTGCTATGTATAAAACTGCTACATAATAGTCATACAGTTACCAAATAACACCGCTACACAAAACCAGAATCCTAAGGCTAATAGTACCGATGTCCTGCTAAGACCACATATCACCACCACATAGTGACCGAATTCCACAACACTGTGACCACATATCACCACCACATAGTGACTGTATAATGCACAATACCATTACTGAATACAAACCATTATACTACAACCAATATTACCGGCATACTGTGACCTTACAGTAGTGGTTACCTTTTGTTCAAAGGCTCTGAAGACATATTATCGATTACAGTAAAGTTACATCAAGGCACTTACAGGAGACGTCTCTGAAGAGTTGTTCTCTTTCTCTTCTTCATCTCCATCTGTCCCAGACGCCATGAGGACTTCTCCCGGCCACAACTCTTCACTGTAAAATTTACAAAACAAACACCATAGACGCCTCAATTTATCAGCACTACACTACCAATTCCTATCTCTACACAAACTCCCCATCTATAGCACCTCATATGGCAGCCATGTAATATGCCCCCTGTAGCCAGACAGTAGCCCCTGTCACCAGGTAGTAGCCCCCTATAGTTGTGTAGTAGCTCCCATATAGCCAGGTAGCTGCCCCCATGTAGCCAGGTAATAGCCCCTGTAGCTAATGATAAAATAAAAAAATCCACTCACCTAGCCACGGTCCCCACGTCCATGTCCCAGAGCTGGTGAGCAGTGTAAGCAGCGTGACGTGATCACGCCGCTTATGGTGTCATATACCGACCGGTATTTGTCCTTTGCTGTGGGGATAAGCCCTTACTTTTAACAGATGTAACAAGCGCATTTGAAGCACACAACACTGCCCGCTGCAAAAACATTGTGAGAACTCCCCCTAATCAGGCGGCTTTTTGAAGTGGAAATTTACACAGAATAAACGGCGTGATGACATATTACAGCACACACAGCTACGTGCCACAATACACGGTCGGCATGACGTTGAAATTACGTGCTGCAAAGAATTGTAGGGCGTCTAGCAGTGTGTACTGTGCGCTCCGCTATAGGCCGGCTGTTACGCACTGGCCCCCATTCACTTGCGCCCCAAGAAATACGAGAATAAAATCATTGTGGTCTTGAAGTTGATTTTAGACAACACTCATTGGGGCACATTTATCAATAGTGTCTAACTGTAAGACACTTTTAAGTTAGACGAGACAGTCTTACAATTCACCACATTTATCATAGTGTTGATAAATCTGGTGTAGGTTACAACTGTCTGGTCTAACTTTGTACCACCTATAAGTTGGCTCACTTTTACACCAGAAACTGCGACAAAATTTTGGCACATTTTTTGTTGCATTTAAGCCACACCTGTTTTATAGCAAATCACGCCCCTCGTGCCAAGGTCACGCCCCATTGTCGGCCGAGGGGCAGAAGCGTCTGAAATTGTCTGAAACACGTAGTAAATGTGGCGAAAAGCTTGTGAGACATTATTTTTGGCGCAAATTGTGCCAGAATTCTGGTGCAACTGCTTTGTTAAATGTGCCCCAATGTGTTCTGAAAATGATCATTGTTTGACGGGTATGTGCGGCGCGGACTTCGGCACAAAATAGACTCATTTTCTGACCCTCCTGAAAGCAGCCTCTGCTCTGTGGCAGACATGGCTGATGGCGCCACCTGGAGGCCAATAGTGATAGCACACAGCCGGGAGCCCTGCGCTGATGTGACGTGCTTCATCTGCCGGGGTCGCGCCCTGCGGAATACATAGCTCTGCTTTCCCAAATGAAAGATGGCGGCGGCAGCTCGCGTGCCAATAGTGAAGATGGCGGAGCGCTTCCTGCGGGCGCCGTGACGTCACTGCCGGTTTATAATCTGATGGCGTCTTCTCTTAGCGGGATGTTCTCCGGTCAGCCTCCTGGTCCGCCGCCTCCTATGCAGCCTGGAGCTGGGGCAGGACTCATGTCTACTCCTCCCGGGGCCAAGAACCCCAACTGCACCCTGGTGGACGAGCTGGAGTCCTCGTTCGAGGTATTGTATGGTGGGAGCTGTGTCAGTCTTCTGCAAACTGCTGAAGGACTACAACTCCCAGCAGGACAGCAGCAGAATGGGGGAGGAGGGGTAGTTTCACAGGAGAGCCATAGCTTTCCTATGTGGGGGCACCGTATGGGGGTGTCCAGCTGTTGAAGGATTACAACCCCCAGCATGACACTGGCAGGTTGGGGGCTGTGGTCTCCCTGGCAAACCACTGCTAACGTAGGGGCTCTGCATCTATTATGGTAGTGGGCTGTGGCTGTCCAGCTGTTAAAGGACTACAGCTCCCAGCATATGATGCAGTAACAGAATGGGGGCTGTATTTTCACAGGAGAGCCATAGCTGTCCTATGTGGGGGTACAGCATGGGGGTGTCCAGCTGTTAAAGGACTATAGCTCCCAGCATATGATGCAGTAACAGAATGGGGGCTGTATTTTCACAGGAGAGCCATAGCTTTCCTATGTGGGGGTACAGCATGGGGGTGTCCAGCTGTTGAAGGACTACAACTCCCAGCATGACAGGTGCAGAATGGGGGTTGTGGTTGTGCTGGGAAACCACAGTTGGCTAGTGTAGAGGTTCTGCATCCATTAGGGTAGTGGTTCCATCACTTGTGACATTGTGACTCCCAGCATGGCAGCTGCAGGATGGGGGGTGTGGCTTCATTGTTGGGCTTTGAGGGGTGTGCAGCCATTCAGCTAACACTACAACCCCCAGCATGTGTGGAGTGGTGTTGAGCTGTACATTGTGTGTACTAGTTATTGTCCTATCAGTACAGGATCTCCCCATACATGGTATTTGGGTCCATGAATGTTATGTGTACACCTAAACCTGGCCCGCCTATTACCCTGCCATGGGCTGTACGTTTAACATGAGGCCTATTAATATAAGACCATTATTCTGAGACACTTATACTGCAGAATAGTGTAAAGTGACTGCACCCCTTAGTGGTCTGGTATCATAGGACTGGGTTATTAAATGTAATAAGATAAATACAAGGAGATAGTTTGGGTGTTTCAGGCCCACAAAAACTATGTCAAGATAATTATAGCACAAATCACTGGACTAGACATAAATATAAAACATAACTTTTGCTAGATTGAATAAAACCTGTGTAAATCCAACAAAATATATCCAGAAAAAAAAAAGTGCAGGCTCTATAAGGACAAAATCCAGGTGTGTGGTCACTATCGATGAGAAGCCCTATACTAATGTCTGTCTAACAAAATACACAAAATGAATTGTCATAATACGGGACAGTCCTGTCGCAGGGATGTGGAGTCGGCTAAGCCAAAAGCCCCGACTCCTCAATTTCCCAAAACCCTGATCGCCCTCATACACGGTGCATGTTTAAGTTATAAACTTTACTGTAGTAAAATGGTAAACATCAGCTCTGTTTATCACCTATGATAAATAATCAAGATATTTAGGAAGAACAGACACTGACAAGCAAAATGGTAACAATGTTTTGATCTTTTGAACACTTGTGGGTAGAGTTGAAAAAAAGCTGTAATTGTATCCAAGTCCAGATCTGCACCAACATTGGCGGGAATGTGTAGAGAGACTGGGATATGCAGATTTTGGTAAGATTTATGTACTTGAATTGATCCAGAGCCAGAAGGATTCAGGCAGTATTGAAAATCAAAGGTGGATTTCCCAAAAATACTAACCAAAATAATAGAAATTAATATTTAGACTTTTAGGAGGCAAAACAGTAACAATTCAGTTACAGGAAAGAATCTGCAGAACTAAGATGATGCTAAGTACTTGCAAAGTCACATTTATGTATAAGATACTGTATATAAAATTACATAGCCTCGATGTACAAAGCTGTAGTGGATGGTGAGATATGGAGCCTGAAAGTCACAAGTTCAAAACATTGTTACATTTTGCTTGTCAGTTGTTAAAATAATATTTATTGGATATGACTTAGACACAAAAAAATTGTAATATGCAAAACACTGCAGGAAAAATTTGGTAGTGGAGTCTCAGAATTTGTTCTGGAGAAATAGTATTGCCTCCATATGATCCTGCATACATGACCTCACATCTGATCTCATTATTTCCAGGCTACAGAACGGGCCTCTTACACTAACTGTGGGTTTGAGGGCAAGCGGTTGGACCACAGCAGGTTAAACATCTCTAAAATGTCCAGGGTATAAAGGAATCGCCTCAGCCTCAGTCAGTTTTGATTGAATGGTTGAAATCTCTACTTGAAAAAAAAGGTGAAAAATGTTGATGAAATACTGTTTTGCCCTGGGAGCAGAATCTTTTCCCCTGGGGCAGCGCTTTGCCTGCTCCAGTCTTCAATGTACACTCCTAATGGGATAAGGCTGAAGATATGGGCGCAGTAGCACTGGCCAGACCCATTCTCTTGATCTTTGCATCGAACTAATGGATCAACTTATTATATATTTTGGGAGTCGGTCCCTTTTATGACGACTCCGACTCCATCAAAAAAGGCATCGACTCCACAGCCCAGGCTGTAAGGGATCTGCAGCTGACACTCCAACCCCCAGCATGTGTGGCGTGGTATTAAGCTGTACATTGTGTGCGCTAGTGATTGTCCCATCAGTACAGGATCTCCCCATACACGGTATAGGGGTCCTTGGATGTTATATGTGTACACCTGAACCTAGCCCTCCTATTACCCGGCCATGGGCCGTATATGTAACATGAGGCCTATTAATATAAGACCATTATTCTGATAAACGTATACTGCAGAATAGTGTAAAGCGACTGCCAGGGCTGTGGAGTCGGAGTCGTGGAGTCGGTGGCTTTTTTGTCGGAGTCGTCATAAAATGGACCCCGACTCCGTCTCCCAAAATATATAATAAGTTGGTAGTTAGTTCTGATGTTAGGCAATCCAAAGGAGCAATTTTATGTACAGTCATCTGTACATCTTATAATAAATGTGACTTGAAAGTATTTTTTAGAATTCTTACTTTGTTTTTTTTCTTTTTTTTGCAGATATCTTTCCTGTAACTGCATTGTTACTGTTTTGCTCCTAAAAATCAAAATGTTATTTTTTATTATTTTGTTTGGGAAATCTGCCTTTGGTTTTCAATACTACCTGAATCCTCCTGGGTTCTGAATCAGATTGCCGTATCTTGACCAAAATCTGATCCCAGCTGTCTTCTACACATTCAAAAGATCAAAACATTGTTACCCTTTTGCATGTCCAGTGTCTGAGTCTACTAAATAGCTTGATTATTGTATCATACGATGATAAAACAGCCTGATGTTACCACTTTACTACAGTAATGTTATCACTTAAACATGCGCCGTGTATGAGGGGGTTGGAGGTCTGGGAAATTAAGGAGTCGGGGCTTTGGCTTGCCGAATCCACAGCCCCGGTGACTGCGCCCCTTAGTGGTCGGGTATCCTAGGACTGGGTTATTAAATGTAATAAGATAAATACAAGGAGATAGTTTGGGTGTTTCAGGCCCACAAAACCTACGTCAAGATAATTATAGCACAAATCACTGGCTAGACGTAAATATAAAACATAACCTTTTCTAGATGGAATAAAACCAACAAAATATATCCAGAAAAAAGTGCAGGATGTTTAAGGACAAACTCCAGATGTGTGGTCACTATCCCTGAGAAGCCCTATACAAAATACAGAAAACATTGTCCTAATGAGGACGGTCCTGTCCGGAACCTGGGGCTAATGAGCCCTAATACGCCCTCGGTTAGTTATTTAAATGTTAGCAATGCACAAAACTTAAACCGGTCAAAGATTACCAATTCCCTTCCTGGATACTCTCAAGTCCAGGTATACAAAGCTGAATGATGACACTCAGATCCTAAAACCTAGGCACAATCGAGTCCAGACCGGAGTATCCAGGACTGGTATTGGTAATCTTTGACCGGTTTAATTTTTGTGCATTGCTAACATTTAAATAACCAAGGGCGTATTAGGCCAAGGTTCCGGACAGGACCGTTCTTATTAGGACAATGATTTCTGTATTTTGTTAGACAGACATTAGTATAGGGCTTCTCAGGGATAGTGACCTCACATCTGGATTTTGTCCTTATACAGCCTACTTTTTATAAAATGTAATATTAGAAATAGAACACTTTCCACCGCACAAACATGTCTGCCCCTCACCTTCTGTCTCTTCCCTCCTTCCCTGTAGATTGTAAGCCCTCACGGGCAGGGACCTCTCCCCCTCTGTACCAGTTGTTAGTCACAGATTGTCACTTTGTAATTGTTTGACCAATGTTATTTATGTACCTGCTTGAAATGTACAGCGCCCTGGAATCAAGGGCGCTCCAAAATAAATGATGATAATCATCAAACTCAATAACAAAATGCTAATGTTGGTATCACTGAAGTCCCGGCCACCTACATGATGAGGAGTGCATCAGTTATACCAGTCATCCTCTAACTGCGGCTCTCCAGCTGTTGGGAAACTACAACCCCCATCATGCATTTATATAATCTATACCAGTGGGACTGATGGGAGTTAGTTTCCCAACAGCTGGAGGGCCGCAGTCTGAGGATGCCTGAGTTATACAGTGACCTCCGGAACAAAAACCCTTAAAAAGATGGTGTTGTGTGGTTTCTTCTTCCCTTTTTTTTTTTTTTTCTTTCTTTCTCTTGACCCCACAAATACTTATTCTTTGTTTCCCAGTGAATTATGATACAATAAATGATACCATTAGGAAGGATATTTGGCTTTCAGGTGACATTTATGGAACCTGTAACACTTTCCTGCTCCAGTGATATTTTATCCTGTAGCCATCTAGGTTTTCTCATTTTAAACAATTTAATGAAACAAAAGACAATAAGGCCGTGTTCACACGGCTTATTTCCCGACGGATTTGTGCGGCCGTATTGAGCGCACAAAAATCCGCCCGTGAATAAGGGCGGGACGGGGCGGGGCCGGAGCTGCGGCAGCTGGGGCGCCGCTCCCGGCCCATAGACTATGCATTGTTTACAGCGCGTTCGCGCCGTAAATAATGTGCATGTCACCTTTCTCCCCCAGCGGCGGATGCGGCCGAGCCGGGGTAGGCAGCGAACGGATTACACTGGTTCAATGAGAGCAGTGGATTACGTTATGACTCCGACGGATTGGCGCCGGTACTGAAACGCAAATCCGGCGCGGATCGGCGCCAATCCGTCGGCAAATAAGCCGTGTGAACGGGGCCTAACAGTGGAGAGTAAACACCATCCAAAAATGTCAATTTCTCAGTAATGTGTCATGTGGGCTTGAGCACCAGTTACAGCTTGGCAATGAGGTCTCTGCTGTTTCACCAAGGCGGATGTATTTGGACGGTGAGGCATGGCCTCCAACCTCTTCTTTGAAGGGTGCCCTCCAGGTCATTTGAGGTTCAGGAGTACAGAGTTCTGAGCTTCTACACGGCGACTCAGCTGATCCCACAGGTTTCCCTAGAGGTTCAGGTCTGGAGAAAGTGCAGGCCACTCCCTTTGAGTTGCCCCAGTCTCCAACAGCCGTTCCCTAATGTTCTGTCTGAGAGCATCCTTCTTGAAGCCTGGCAATGGTGAGCTACTGCTGATCAATTGTAAGGTGTTCTCTTGGTCTCATGATGTCATGTGAACAGCAGAATGAGGAGGACTGTTTAACTCCCAATTCACATTGATCTCCTAAGTGTATTCTGTAATTCCAAGATCAAACTTCTGTTGGGAATTTTACCATTAAAGGGGTTGTCTCACTACATTGATTCATCTTACTTCAGTCCTGTTTTCTTGGTTTCATTTTAAATTCAGGGGCGTGTTTACTAGGCTGCAGTAGAAGCTGGGTCTGTAGCTATAGCAACCAGTGCTGTCAGCCTATCAGGATGAGATTTCAAACAGGTCTGTAGCTAGAGCAAACTGAGGAGCTGATTGCAGCCCATACAAAGAGGGGATATTAGGAATAAGTAGAACACTGTTAATGGACACATATTGCAAAGGGACTTGTTTTTGCAACATCTTTAACATAAAAAAGCAATCCTTGTAGTGAGACAACCCTTTTAAGCTCCTAGTTAGGCTGTGTCTATACAGCACAGAAATGCCGTCGGCTTTTCGGCAGTTTTAGTATTTTGAATCCAGCTAAAATCCGACAGTACCCTGTGCTGCATAGCCAGCAATGAAAACCTGTGCAGTAGTCTATACACTATGTGAAAAACGTATACAAGAATCCAGCGTAAGACCTTCTTGTTAAAATGGAAGACAAGCTTTATTTACATATTTATAAAAAATGATCCAAGCAATAATGCTAAGATGAATACAAAAAGATCGGAATTAAAGCAGTCGTGTTTCGGAGCAAGAACGCTCTAATCATGGTATACGATAGGAGCAACTCGCATGGTTAGATATTCTGCACAAGACCAGCGTGATACACTGTCAGCGTGACCAGACAGGATACAACCAAAAACTTTAATTTAAAACTACAATTATAATAAAAAAACAATGCGAAAAAAAAAAATTATTTCAATAAGGGACACTTTAGATCATAACGTTTTTTAAAAAGGGGTTGCCCTAATACTTTGATTCTTTTTACTTCGCCCTGTTTTCTTGGTTTCATTTTGATTTCGGAGCGTTTTTAAACGGGCTTTTCCCTGGGCGGTAAAAGCCGGGGTCTGTACAATAGCGCCCTGTTACGGGATCCCACCCCATACAAGGGGGGGAATATGTGGAAATTTGGGGGTAGAACACTTTTAAAATGGTCAAAATATTGCAAGTAAACTTGTTTTTTTCAAATCTTTAACAAAAAAAGTAATCCCTTGTAGTGAGCCCCCCCCCTTTTAAAGGGCCAAATTGGGAAACCTTGGTATCAAATTTTAAAAATCCCCAATCCCCTTCGATTCTAATAGCTTTTTTTTTTTTGATAAACGCCTCTCCCCGGTTTGAGCCTTTCAAATACCTTGTCCCGCTAAAATCTGTTTTCACCTGGTGGTTCATCACAAAAAAGTCTGGGAAGCCATAGAAAATCCCAAAATTTAACTGTTTCTTGGTATTTACAAATGTTGGAATACGAAATTTCAAGTTAAAGGTGTAAAAGCCCATTTTGGCTTTGACAGGATTTCATGAAATTTAAAAAACCACGTATGTGTTTTAACTTTTTGAGGGTAGGATTTCAAGAAAAAGGCGATTGTTGAAAAAATGGAATGAAATTCCTTGACAGTAACAAAATTACACTTAATGCTTTTCTAAAATTGGTTCCCTTTAACCCATCCCGATGTTGACAGCCACATTTTTTTTTCGTGACGGGGGAACAAAGGGGAAAAAAAGACTAGGAGTTTAAGTTTGGGGAAATTTCTATGGCATCTGGAAAATTTTTCGTGAGAAACACTCAGGTGACACTTCAGTTTTAGCGTTAAAAGGTTTAAAAAGGGAGTTCAAACCCCCGGGGGGGGATCATAGAAAAAAGTTTTTAGCACCGAGGCTGGGGGATTTTTAAAATTAGATCCCGGGTTTTTCCAAATTTGGCCAAAAACAAACTTTATGATCAAATTGTGTAAATTAAATTAAAACATATTTTCATTTTTTTTCGCTTTGGGTTTTTTTCATTAAAAATTGTTTGTTTTAAATAAATTTTTTGGTTTGGTATCCTGCCCTGGTAAAGTGGTCTTTTTGGCAGAATTTTTAAAACCCAAGCAATTTGCCCCCTTTACTTTATCCATGAAAAGGAGCTTTCTTGCACCGAAACACGTCGGTTTTAATGCACTTTTTTGTTTTCCTTCTTTTTAAAGTTTGGATCATTTTTTATAAAATTTTAAATAAAGCTCGTTTTCCCCTTTTTTAAACAAAAAGGCTTACGTGGATCTTGTATACGTTTTCATATGGGCTATTGGAGAGAGCTTCCTCTACCAGTCTGGGCGTTTCCCCTTGTTTTTTACAACCAGGTGAGCTGACTTTTGTACTCTTTTTTTGCTGGTATTTCTATTCACTATGGGTTTTTTTTTTTTTTTTTGCCATCACGTTAAAAAAACTGACGGAATATGCAACCTGTTGTATGTTCTGCTGGGATTTGCTTTCAGCCCCGTGCATTTAATGTATGGGGTCGATGGGAAATCCGAAAACCGTCCGACTTTTGCACAAATCTGTACCAAAAACCGCGGTCCAGCAATGACAAAATGACGGCTTTCCAGTGGTGGTTTTATATGCTGTGTGGACCTACCCTTAGAGATCAGCAAGTTATGCAAAAAGTACTGAAGCACTGAACAGCTGAACATGTGCATCTAAAGGGAAGAGATGGGCTCATCTAGTGTTTTAATTTTTTTTTTAAGGAAACTTTTAGATTCATTCGGAAATTTCAATCAAAAGCCAAATGTCTGTACTTTTTTTCAAGTCGTGTATATGCAGATTAAAAAAACGAAGTTATAGTTTTTGGAATGTGGGGAGAAAAAAAATACTAACACGGTGTAAATATAAATCCCTCTGCATAATTAAGGCCTGCTTCACATCTGCACCAGAGCTTCTGTTTGGCGTCTCCCTTGCAGATTGTCAGAATTTAAAGGTAAAAATAGCAGTGTTCTATGGGTGGTCCCCCCCCTCCCCACCATAAAATTGACAGACTCCATTGTAGTTAATAAGGTCTGTCAGATGCCAGTTGTCTGTCATAAAATGGGTCCAAACAAAATCTGCCTTTTTGAATATCTATTTCACATTACATCCCTGTCTTAGCAAGTGTAACTGACTGCAAGCGAGCTTCAGTCTTGAAGGCTGCCATATTTAAATTTCTTTTTTTTTTAAGAACATGGATAGATCGGAAGGGAGACCTGTGTTTTTTTTATGGCTGTTTGTGATTTAAATGTTGTCAGTCTGTTACACACTTACTACAATCAGGGATGCAGTGTGCGTCTGAAAAGCGTCAGCGCTGTTTGGCATTCTGGTGTTGAATTTAAGTACTGAGAATAAGCTAAGCCCTTGTGATGCTAGAAAATACTCTGGGGCCACTCTCCAACCTGCAGGCCTTATGGATGAAAACTGTCTAGGTCTAAGACTTTCTTTGTTGCACATGGCAACCAAACAATTCACATGCTACTCTGGAAAGCTGAACTCTGGTTGCTATGAGCAACACAATCTTACTGCGAGGTGCTTTCCCATCTAAACAAGACTAGGGGCCTTATGCATGCAAACTGTCTAGTGGAAAGGCTCTTTGTTGGCCATAGCAACCAAAAGAGTTCGTTTTTTGTTTTCGAAACTAAGAATGAAAGGGGGGGTGATTGGTTTCATAAAAAAGGACAGTTTGCTCTAGCAGTTTTCTATGTAACCCTTGTTGTTAATGGGATGGGCCTATCATAAACATGTTTTAATAGCTTTTTAAATTCGTGTAGAGTGATTATTTTTCTTGTTTTTTCGGGTTTTTTTGTTTCTCTTGTGAGCCGGGATATGTAAGGGGTACAGCCCAGGGGGAAATCCGCACGGGGTAACCGTAGTCAGAAACTTTATGCGTGTTGTCAGTTGTGTAACCAATGTCTGAACACCCGCAAATGCATTAAGAAGAATTAAACACTAATGAACATTGCTCATTAATGGCCGCATGGTTTTGCAGGTGTTAAAAAACTGCTGGCAGAATTTTGTTTTTTGTCTCTTTGGTTGTCTTGCCTCCCCAAAAGATTGTTATAACAAGTGATGTACCCCAAAATGGTGTCAATAAAAAAAAAAAACATTTGAACCCGCAAAAGACAAGCCCCCACACAGGTTCGCAGATGGAAAAAATAATCGATTATTTTTTCATAGTATATTACAAAAACCACGGAAACTTGGTATCAGCAGAGTCATACTGACCTACAGAATGAAGTAAAAAATGATGGTAATAAAAAATTAATCAGCAAATGTCGAAGACCTGTTTTAAAAGAATTAGTATAGGTTAAAGTTAGCGTTGCAGCAAAAAAATGCAAACGCCCACTGTATTGGCAGCCCTGTATAAACACTAAAAAAGGAATAGAGGAATTTGTTTCCAAAAGCATTTCTGTCTCTTTAGAACACATGAAAATTTGAGGTTTGTTGTGTAGATTTTTGATCAAAACTATATTTGCCCATCCACCACGAGAAGGTGACCTCCAAAATATGACCACTTGTCATTTTGCTTCCTTGTGTCCGTCTGTCCAGACCTCCATGTTTTCAGGTGGAGTATCTTTCTCTCCCTCTCCCTCTCCTGAGTGCTGCTGATATGGTATTTTAAATACCATTAAAATTACTTTGTCCCCCAAAAATTAAGCCCTCATACAGCTATGTCAACGGAAAATAAGAAAAAATTTCTCCGTCCTGTCTACTGCAGTTGCGCGGTGCATGTCCATTGTATGGATATTAGTAGTGTGTGTCTGGTAAAATGGTGTTTAAATCTGGTATATCTAGGGGTTGAACAGATAAACACCAATATTTTTACATAGTAAACTCTTCTTGACACACCTGCCATCACTGGTAAACTACCCTCTTTTCTCCTCAATCCTGTAGATAATGTAGCTGCTATTCATAAACTTTACCTGCTATGAAAATTGGTTTGTTTTGGCGTGGTATGGCACTTTAAGGGCATGTTCACATGGCGGATTTGGCCGTGTGTTTTGGCGCAGTTTCGGCAGCCAAAACCTCATCCAAATTGCGCCCCAAACGCCTCCAGTTCATTACATGGTTTCCTATGGGAAACCGCGTTGATATTCACACGCCGCGGCCTTGCCGCGCATGTTTCAGAAGTCTCCTGTCAATTCTGACAGCGAGTCTTCAGTGCGGTGGCTGCGGGTTTGGCAGTGGGTTTTTGTGCTGTTTGGGCTGCGACTCTCAGCACGGTTTTTGCCCTGCCTATTAATTTGTATGGGGGAAAACCTTGCCGCAAAACCGCGTCATCATGCCTAAGAGTTCTAAAGAAGACTATATCTTGGTGCATACCTTGTAGGAGTGTCATTGACCGGAGTTGTTGAGGTTTGTGTGGTGTGTTGGGTGTTTTTTTTATTTTTTTTTTTTATTTATTTATTTATATAATAAATATGTATGTATATATATATATATATATATATATATATATTATCTTAACTTATCCCATGAATGGGGAAAATAAACATGTGAATGGGGCCTAAGTTGTGTATGAATATGAATTGTCTGTTATGCAAGTATTACACAGTCAAGTCATTATTATGACCAACTTATTTTTTATGTAGGTGTTATTAGGTTGAATGTCTGTTTTATCATTATCTTAGCTATATCTGTGTTATTTTGGTAGTTGTATGTATGTGTTCAAACTGTCTGCAATAATTGTTGATGTTCCCTGTTCTTTTCATCAGGCGTTGAACAGTGCATTCAGAAGTTCCTGGATGTAGCCAGACAAACAGAATGTTTCTTCCTGCAGAAAAGATTGCAGCTCTCTGTCCAAAAGCCGGAGCAGGTTATCAAAGAGGTAAGAATTTTACTGTGATCATGCAATCTTTTCACTACATGTAAAAGTAACCTAGACACAGAAGCAGGATCTCTTAATAAGAAGCCGGGTAAAAGATTCATCAGGACTTCCATGTTTTTCTTTAGGAGTAGGGCCCCCAACTAATTAGGACAGTGAAGAAGTTTTGGTGCTGCAGTGGATGTCACATTCCCTTCATTGCTGGTACAGTGGCCATGCAAACAGCCATGCTCGGTATTGCCGCTCTGTTTTCTACAAGTAAAGGGGACTTAGCTGCGGTACCAGGCACAGCCAAGACTATATCAGACTGTGCCTGTGTAAGCTATTCCATTTAGGTTCAAAACTGACCCCGGACAGGCTGCGTTATAAGTTAACTGAGTTTATTGAGCAACCTTGAGTGAGGTCCCGCACTGCATTGTGGCCACAGTGTATATGAGGTATTTTAGTTGATTTTTTATTTTTCTTGTCCTCTACCCTTAGAAGTAAAATCTAGGATGGATTCTCATTGCTTTAGCCAGTCTGTGTGAACCTGGACTTTATTTTATCCCAACTCATTGTTTTGGCTGAAAGTGAACTACTGCAGAGATGGCATGTGAAAACTCCTGCCTGCCCCCTCTAAACTTGTACAGTATTCTATTTGATGATCAGGCAAAAGGTCCAGTTGTTGCTAGGTTAAATCAATATTAATACATATATACTAATCGGGGACCGACAAATATATTGAGTTTCAGTATGTGTACATTTTGAAAATACAATTCAGTACCATCCAAACTTCGTGTTCTTTTCAAAGGTGTAACTGCTGACAGTGGTGAAAGTTAAAGGGTTTTTTTTTTCTGATTCCGTTATAAATTAAATAGTAAGCTGCCCATGCCCAACAAAAAAAACACACGATACTCTCCTCTCTCTGCTTCGTTCCAGCACTAGATCTCCTGATCTACCGATAATCATTCCTTTGATCCAAACAGGTACATCACCATTGTAGTCGTTGACTGGCTTCAGTGGTCACTGTTGGGGTACTTTCACTCAGCTTAATTTCAGAGCTAAAAGATTGAATTCAACCCTTTTAGGGTATATTCAGACCACGTGTTTTCGGGGTGTAATTGTGCTACAATGTGCCCGAAGTACGCCCCACAAATAAAGTAAAATTATAGCACTCATTAAGTGCTATGATTTTCCAACTTGTTCCCCAGCGCATACTGAGCACCCAAAGAAAGAAGTGACATCACTTTTTTTTTTTTTTTCTGTGCTTGCGTGCCAGGGAAAGCGACCGTGGGTGGGGCCGCAGCATTTCTAAACCAGCAGCCGTATAGTGGCACGCAGTAGAGAACAAAGAACGCCAGCTCAGCACTCACGTGTACCGGATTGCACGGCTGCACTTCTGTAAAGTCCATCCAAGGTAACATAGAAGAAAAAGATGCCAGCAACTCCGGAGTTCATGACGTTAGGTGCATTTATTGATGGACGAACCAAAAATCCAAACGTCGTGACAGCAATAATGCAGATGGAAGAGGTGCAAAGGCTGACGCGTTTCGAGTCACTTGGACTCTTAATCGTAGCATAACTTGCACTATACATACATACATATATATAATAAAAGATAAATGCACCGATGGGACTCACCTGGGTGGACGCCCTGAACGAACATGCCAAGCGAACATCCGGCACTCGGCCGGAACAGGAAACCGCACCACAGCCACGCCCCCACATGCGACGTCATGACACAACCCGGACCAAAGTGGCTCGGGAATGCATACCCATTCGCATGGGCGAGGGCCCCGTGCAAACCC
>JAODAL010032173.1:0-47359 GCA_025379985.1 Phyllomedusa bahiana | reverse complement strand
GTTCATCAGTTGAGGTGGGTGGGGCTAGTTTCAGATGGCGGCGTTTGAAAAAAATGACTCTGTGACTCTTCTGGCTGAAAACTGCAGATTTGAGCATTATATACACGAAAACGCCAGCATCTTACAGGATAAGGGACACAGCACTGGAGACAGCAGGTCTGACACTAGCTTGTGCTGCCCTCAGCCAGGGGGGCACAACCTATGTGACAGGTTCTCTTTAAGCCGATGCGGACTGTTGTCTCAATTTGTAACAGTTGCAAAAAAAAAAAAAAGCATAGGAAAGCGGCAATATGACATGAGTAAAGGTCACATGACCCAAAACGCGTTGGTTTATCCACCTCACAATATGTTTTTGGATTACGTCTGAGGTCTCTCGTTTTTTGTCATGTGATGTTCAAATTGTTCAGCTTTTAACATGGAGAAATAAATTTTTGATATACTTTTACTGCACTCATCCTGTCTGCCTCTACCTCCTAGTCTGGAAGCTGTTTTTTTGTTTTTTTGTTCCTAGGAAAGCTGGAATAGTTAGAGGTTCTCTAATAAAACGCGTCACCTGTGCACAGGGCAGCCGATAAGTGTCTGATTGTGGGGGCCCATGTCTGCTGCTTAAAAGGAGCAGCACCTCATGGGATCCGCAGCAATCAGGCGCCTCTCACCAATCTTGTAAGGTGTTCGGATGACATTGCATCACCTTCTATTAGCCGGAACAAAACGCTGTTGGAAAGTTTGGCTTCTTACTGAGGACTAGTGACACATGGATTTCATTTTGTGGCATTAACACTGTTCCACCTGTAACACTAATATGTGCGGTGAAGTTTCTTTCTGTATTTTACTATGGAGGAGATTTGTTAATTCTGGTATCCTGTCTGAGGGACACAATAAATTCAGCAGCAGGGGGCATATGCTTGTTGCTGGATATGGTGCACGGGTTTAAAGTGAACCTGTCAGGTTGTTTATGCTGCTCAATTGGGGACTAGAATGTGATATATGGAGAGGAGCCTGAGCTCTGTGATATATAGGGTTATATGATAGAGGGGAGGAGCTGAGCTCTGTGATATATAGGGTTATATGATAGAGGGAGAGACTGAGCTCTGTGATATATAGGGTTATATGATAGAGGGAGGAAGCTGAGCTCTGTGATATATAGGGCTTTATAGAGATGATTGTGTAGGGAAAGTAAGGGAGAGGCTGAGTCTGTGATATATAGGGTTATATGATAGAGGGAGAGGAGCTGAGCTCTGTGATATATAGTGTTACATGATAAGAAGAGAAGCTGAGCTCTGTGATGTATAGGATTATATGTAATTCATTGTAACAATAGCTATGTTCACATGGGACCCAACAGTAAAACTTTATAGCTAATTGTGGTTGGTTGGGTGCCAGTGATATCCATTATAATTGAAAGCAACAAAGTAAATATGAGCACATCCTACGCTGGGGAATTAGTTTTCCACAAAGTTTTAAATGTTAAAAGAAATCTGACAGGGGGTTTATTCCCCCCTATCTTAAACCTGGATGTAATAGAAGAATCGAAGCTGAGCTCTATGGTATATAAGTTTATATGATTCGGAGCAGGATTTATGAGGGAAAAGTAGAAAAAATACTGACCAGACTCCTTAAAGGGGTATTCCCCTAGAAAGGCCAATTACTGTAAAATTAGCTATGTTCAAAATGCAGGTTATTTAAAATTCTGTATACTATTACAAGCGTTTTTTGCACCTTCAACTTGTCTCCTTGTTTACCGACCACCACCTTATGCTTTCAGTTGTGACACCAATGCAGCATTAATGTGATGTTGTCTGTGGCCAGGATAGCGGAGATGTGCATTTTGATTCATGTGTACTCTCCTTCCCTCTCCCTGGCTCGGCCAGGCCACAGGAACTTATTCTCAGACTGTGTTTGATAACACTTCATTACCGGGCTTTACTGAAAGCACACTGTGGTGGTTGGTAACCAAAGAGACAGAAGAGCACATCAAAGGTATTAGGTAAAGCATACATATTTTTTTCATAATATACATTTTAATAATTGTTTACTTTACAGTAATTGGCCCTTCCAGTAGCACTAGCTGTGATGGGAATACCCTTTAAGAGAAAGTGACTGTCCAGCTTACCCCTGCCCACATACAGTGATTGACAGCTTTCCTTTCACTTTTTTTTTCTCTCTGCTTTTTTTACTCTAAATCAAATAGACCTATATATTAAAAAATGGCTTATCTCATTCTATCACATCCTGCTCTTAGAGTGGAATAAACCAGCTGGTAGGTTCCCTTTAAATCCAGGCCACATTGGATTTGTACTTCTTTCAGGGGCTGCAGTCTGAGACCTTTATGGCACTTCAAAATAGCTGAGAGGTCTTGGTTCCACTTTAGGGATTGCTGAGATCAGAATGAGGGGGGGCCCAGCTTGGTATTTAAAAAAAAAAATGATGTTGCCTTTTCATTGCAGTTTTGGGATTAAAGAAGTGTTTTTTTCACAACTGTAACTAGAGAGAATAGCACACGTATATAGCCTCCTTGTGTATGATCATGGAAAACATCTACTGTCACAGGTAAATACTTTGTAGACAAAGGTCCCTCTTTTTATGATGATAATCTTTTTATCTTTTATGTGTTTTTTAGGTCATAAAAACACCAGTTTTGTTGCCCCACCGGACAATGAACAATAACAGCCTTTTCGGTGGACAGCAAACTTCAAGCTCCACTTCACAAAATAAAAACATCCCCATGTTTGGCCAGACATCAGTATTTGGCCAGAATGCCCCTGCACAGTCAGCCCCTGCATTTGGTCAGTCATCTGTGGGCCAGTCTGCTCCCATGTTTGGACAGATTGGTAACACCCAATCTGCTGGTGTGTTTGGCCAAAATAGTACTAGCCAATCTTCATCTATCTTTGGACAGACTAATCCAACGCAAACCACCTCAGCATTTGGCCAGACAAGTGGTGGACTGTCAGCTCCTACATTTGGACAAGGTTCTTCTGGAATAACAGCCCCAATGTTTGGACAATCTACGTCTGGCCAGTCTGGTTCTATATTTGGCCAGGCTACTAATTCTGTGTTTGGACAAGCCACTTCTGTACAGTCTGCGCCCACATTTGGTCAAACATCTTCTGTACAGTCTGCTTCTACCTTTGGCCAAGCAACTTCTTCTCCAGTATTTGGACTAGCAACATCTGGCCAGTCTGCTCCATTGTTTGGGCAGAGCAGTTCAGGGCAGCCGGTTCCTTCCTTTGGGCAGGCCACTGGTCAGTCAGCACCTGCTTTTGGACAGAGCAGCTCAGCACAACCCAACCCAGTATTCGGGCAGAGCACTTCCGGTCAGTCAGCATCTGTGTTTGGACAGTCCACGTCTGGTACATCTGCACCTACATTTGGCCAGGCTTCTTCTGGGCTGTCTGCTCCAGCATTTGGACAGGCTGCAACAGGACAGTCTGGCTTTTCTTTTGGACAGACAACTAATAATCAGTCTTCTACTCCCTTTGCACAATCTTTAGGACAGGCGGGTTCAGTGTTTGGATTGGCAACTACCAGACAGTCCTCTTCAGTCTTTGGACAAGCAGCCAACACCCAATCTGTACCCACATTTGGACAGACATCAACTGGGCAGACTGGTTCCACTTTCGGGCAAGGCATTACCAGTCAATCCTCTATTTTTGGACAAACTAATACAAGTAAATCTGCTTCTCCTTTTGCTCAAGTCCCATCTAGCCAATCTACGTCCCTGTTTTCCCAGACCACTACTAACCAGTCTCCATCTTTCTTTACACAAACTAAAACTAGCCAGTCAGCCTCTCCATTTGGAGGAAATGCTTCGGTTTTTGGGCAGGCAACATCAGCGGCATCCAGACAGCCAGATGAAGGAGCGAATCAGGGTTCACAGTTTGGACAGCAATCTCCTAACAATAAATTTTTGTTTGGCCAGACAGCTTCAAGCCAGGCACCTTTGTTTGGGCAGAATGTGACTGGGCCAAAGTTTGGTCAGACTGGCTTGACCCAATCTGAGCAAGATGGAAAAAGCCAGATTTCTAGCTTTGGACAAGTCAACAGTGGGCAGAGTAATTTTTTAGGCCAGCCATCGGGCTTCCAGTCAGCATTTAGTAAACAGGAATCCAGCTCTCTCTCTGAATTTGGGCAAACGAAGTCTGGGCAGCCAACTTCTGCATTTGGAATTGCACAATCCACACAAATGAGCAAAACTGAAGCAACAGAGAAAACATCTGTCTTTGGTCAATCTTCGAATCTTTCTACTGGCCAGACTGGAAGTATTTTTGGTGCCACCACACAGATTAGTACCAGTACTGGTGGTGCAGACTCCAAGTTTCCCACAAGTATGACAGCCTCACCTTTTGCCTCCAATTCAGAACACAGTTTTAAACCTCCGGCTCATACAACTTTCAAGCCAATCTTAACAGGGACAAGTAAATCCGATGAAACCTCTTCTTTTAGCATGTCCGCTAAAAATGAGTCGAAAGATCAACCAATGTTTGGAGCCGCCAAAGTTGCTTCTACATCAGGGAATGTGAACTTCTTCTCGTTGTCTTCAGAAAAGAAAAGCAAAGGTGAAATTGGAACACCCAGATCTTCCTTTGGAAGTTCTAATAGTAGCTTTTCTAGTTTTGCTGAGGAACCTAGAAGAGAAGAAGGATTCAAAGGAGTCAAAAGAAAAGAGGAACATGATCGCTCCCCACATAGAAGTGACCTGGCCTCTGCAGCTGAACCTTCTTCAGAGCTCCATGGAGAACATCCTCCTGTTAAAAGGTCTGGTCGGTTGAATCGGGAACTAAAAGGGGGTGCGAACATTTACGTGAGAAGCTTGTTTGATGCTGTGCAGAGTCACATTAAAAGTCAGCAAAAGAAAGATACAAAAAAAGAGGATGACGCTGCTCCACAACCTAAGGGGGACAGATGCGGACTCTCCGCTAACAAATCAGCCATTTGGGCGAAATCTATCTTCAATTGGGCCCAACCAAACTGAGTCTGTTAAAACGATTTCAGCACCCATACCCAGTCTGGTACCTTTTAGTAAGTCCCAATTGGCACCTACAAGTCAAACAACATCTACCAGAAAGGTTTCATTTGTAGGCCCAAACCAGCAAGGATCTGGTAGAGACTATGCCTCAGCAGGACCTAGTGATCTGAAGTCTATAAGAATTCGGCCTTTACTAGAAGAAGGCGAATTGCCGCTGGAAATTGAAGCTACCAGCATATTAGGACAACTTTTTTTTTTTTTTCTTCTGTTGTGTCTTTAGGTGATAAAGTTGGTCATTCTGTCAGAAACTATACACTGTGAGGAGTTTAAAGGGGTTGTCTCGCTACAAAGAAAAGCTTTCAAATTGTAGGGAACACAAAATAAAGACATTTTCCAAATATATTGCTTTGTTCCTCTGTTTTCCCTAAGGAGATACAAGTGAATTATGACCTCCCTGGCTATTTCAGTTCCCTCAGTAACCGACCTGTAAACAATTCTCCCCCTGCTGTTTGTTCAATGAGATAACAGTGAGTGACATCATCACACAGGTCATGGCAGTGTCTCTGCTGCTGAGCAGTAAAAAGCTTGATTTATGTAAAATAAACAGAACTGTAATTAGGGCTTTTGTTTTGGGGATCAGATGAAGCCTTCTGAGAGCAGTTTGAAAAGCTGCTTAGCTAATCTGATCTAATTAGCAACTGAAAGCACAGAGCACAGAGCTGTATGCAAATGAGTCAGTCTGAACCAGGAAGTGACAGAGTATTTCATTCATGCATTCTGTGAAACTCTGTAGGGAGACAACTCCTTTAAGGACTCGTGTTTAAGTCTGAATACTAACAAAAAGATATTCAAACATAGACCTTGGCTTCAGTAGACCAAGCATAGTCTAATTTCTACTATATTTGGTCGTCTTTTATACAGATATATGTATTACTTTTAATAAAAACCTATGTTATATAACCTTGTATATCACAGAGCTCAGCTCTCCCCTCTATCATATATCCCTATATATGTCTGAGCTCAGCTTCTCTCCTCTATCATATAACCCTATATATCACAGAGCTCAGCTCTCCCCTCTATCATATAACCCTATATATCACAGCACTCGGCTTCTCTCCTCTGTCATATAACCCTATATATCACCGACCTCAGCTCCTCTCCTTTATCATATAACCCTATATATCACAGAGCTCAGCTTCTCTCCTCTATTATATAACCTTATATATCACAGAGCTCAGCTCCTCTCCCTCTATCACATCCTGATTCACTTTAAGGGGCCGTTTACACGGCAGTGGACAAATACCGGCCGGTTTGCCGGCCGGTATTTGTCCTGTTTTGCGGCCGTCCCCACGGCCGCGGGGGGGGCTTTTCTCCATGATGAGCGGAGAACAGCCCACCCCCCTCCCATTGAGATGCACATGTTCCGTCCGGAAACCGGATGGAAGATTGTGCATGTTCAATGTTTTGTCACCGGTCCGCCGGCGACAAAACCGCCGGGCGGAAAACCCGTGCAGTGGGGACTGCTGCACGGGTTTTCCATAGAGCACCATTGTGCTCATTTTCGGCCGGTTTTTCAGGTGGTCTGAAAAACCGCAAACCGGCTGAAAAACCCGGCCAAAAACCCTTGCCGTGGGGACATGGCCTAAGTTGTTTCCAAACTGTTTATTACGTTTTTGCTTCTTTTTGTACAGATACTTCCTCCAAGGCTGCTGTAAGCAAAGAAAAACATTCCAATATCCCTGAACATTTAGGATCTGTCCCCTCCAGTGAGCTGACAGCTTTTGTTATTAGAGGTCTACCGGCTAACCAGAATAAAAAAGCAATACTGGAAGAATACTTTAAGAAGTTTGGCAAGATTCAGCGTATAACTTGCAGGCCACAACACAAAATGGCATCTGTTCATTTCCATAACCATGTAAGTTTTAAAAAAAAAAAAATTCCCCATCACAAAGCAGCTATATTCCCCTGATTGTCAAGGATTGGTCCCACTTTAGACAATGATGGCATATTGCTAGGACATGCCATCATTATCTGATGGATGCGAGTCCCGAAATGTCTCCATTCCAAATGTGATCGCATATCCTATCAATATGTCATAATTGTTTGGAGGGGAATAACCCCTTTAATTCATGCACAGCCTAGAGTGAAGGTGGGGGGCAGAGGGGTTGTTATCCTTTAGACTGGCTAACTGTCTGTTTTAGTGTTTTAAGGTGGTGCTGCCCTTCTTGCTGGGTTAAGCAGGTGTCATCTAATGGAGAATTTACTTTATCCCAAATCATGTCATTTGTCTTTGGTTTTTACATAGTAAAATCCTTTGAGAAGAAGCTTGACCTTTTCTTCATCCTCCTCCAACATTATACCTAAACAATTTGTACCTTGGCCTCCACTTTGAACTTTAGGTTTCTTATTTT
Source organism: Phyllomedusa bahiana (assembly GCA_025379985.1). Classification (NCBI taxonomy): domain Eukaryota; kingdom Metazoa; phylum Chordata; class Amphibia; order Anura; family Hylidae; genus Phyllomedusa; species Phyllomedusa bahiana. Next base: position 39,979 of record JAODAL010032173.1, on the reverse strand, counting down.
ATGTAGTTAATGTCTCGTCAGTATCTTCTTGCAGCGATGGTGTAGTTTAACAAAATGAATTTGCCCATTGTGAGAATTATGTTCATTTTTCTTTATTTTATATAGTAAGTATGGTTGAAAAAAGACATATGTCTATCAACTAAGGGTGGGGCAACTGTGGGTGAAAGGAGGGAGATGAGGAGTACTTTAAGCCTAGTTTCCCTACTAATGAAGGCTTTGAAACCCATAAGGTAAGAACCAGTCTGCTCTAAGGAAGATTTCATTCCTCATCCCAGAGTTGCTATCAGATGGATCTAGATCTTTTATACGGCTACATACGTATGAATATTATTTAGTAGTAAGTAACTATCTTAGCCTTTCTTAAAACTCTCTCAACTGTTCCTGCTGTGACCAGCTCCTCAGGTGGCTATAAAACAGATTTACAGTTCTCACAGTGAAGAAAGCTCTTCTCCTCTGGAGATTGAATCCTTTCTTCTCCAACCGGAGGGAATGTCCCCTTGTCTTTTGAGGGGCTTTACATGAAATAACTTTTCCTCATACTTTTTGTAGAGACCATTTATATACTTATATAAAGTAATCATGTCTCCCCATGTCTTTTCTCAAGATTAAATAAGTTAAATTTTTTTTTAACCTTTTCTCATGACTAAGATGCTCAGTTCCCCTTATTAGTTTGGTTGCTCGTCTTTGCACTTTATGGCAGGGAATAAAAATTGTTTTAATTTGTTTCTTGTTTTGTTTACTTCTGATGTCTTTTCTGAAACGGGCAACACTGTCTTAGACCGTTTTCATACATGAGGCCCTTAGGCTAAGTTCACACGGCATAATTGCGGGGCGTAAGTACGCCCCGCAATTACGCCGGGACTTCGGAAGCTTGTGCGATGCGGGGGGAAAGGTGGGGGGCGACATCCCGCCGGCCCCATAGACTGTCATTACTCACGGCGCGTATACCACCATGAATAATTGACATGTCACTTATCTCCCTTCGCGGCGTATTGTCCGAGCAGGGAGAAGAGGCGTAATCCATAGTTCTCTATGAGAACTGGATTACCGTAATGACTGGGGCGCATTTTGCTCGTATTTGAGCGCAGTACGCCGCGAAGTATGCGGCGAAATGCGCCCCAGTTTAACCTGTGTGAACATAGCCTTAGTCTTTTGGTATCTATTTCTATATCAGAACATTTGTGTATTTAACTATATTTTGTAACATTTTATATTTGTTTAAAATAAATCACATATGGAATATCTGATTTGCTTTTACAGAACTCGGCACTTGCAGCCAAGAAAGCAGCAAAAAGATTATCCAAAGATGTGTATTGGCAGCGAAAAAAGCCAAGTGAGTGTATAAACTATATGATTTGGGTTTCGTGTACCTCTATATATAGTACCTCTGTACATTATCACATTATGGAAATATCCCCCTTCAAAAGCAATACTTTGAGGAGAATTCTTCCATAAAAGGGCATCTGATGGCACATAATACGATTCTCTGATATTGTTGGCATACATATTGCTGCTATATTACATCTCCATACACCTCAGAATCCTAAGGCTACGTCTATCCAGCACAGGATTACAGTCAGATTTTTAAGCAGATTCAGTATTTAGAATCTGCAAAAATCCAACTATAGTTCTGGGCCCATAGCCCGTAATAGAAAATCTGTGCTGTAGACGACACACCAAGGATTTTCTATTGTGGGATTTTTAAACTGCAGATTCCCATACAGTCATTGTACTGGGCCTGCGGGAAATCCGAAAACCAACCATGATTTTTAGTACAAACCCGCACAAAGATACCGTGGTACATTGATGTTAAATGCCATCAGATTTTGGAAAGCATTTTAACATTTGCTGTGTAGACATATCCTAACACCTGTGTGCATGTGCTGTTAACCTGTGTGCATGTGCTGTTAATCCCAGAAAGCTAGCATACAGTAAGGCTGATTATAATCCTTATCGTTTTCCAGGTCCTGGAAAGAAGAAAGGGGCTCAAACAGAGGAGAGAGTGGAAAGACAGAATGAGGGGGAAAACATTTCAGCAGCCTCACCCGTACGCAAACCTGTTCTCCGAGGAATAAAGGGGTAAAAGCTATTTTTAATCAAAAACTTTTTTTTCTTTTTTTCAATTTTGCAAACTATTCTTTGCTCTGTGTCATTTTTCTTAGGTCTCCGCTTAAGAAGGCTGCATTTTCTAAGGATCTTCAGTTTAGTGTTGACAGTGTAGATGCCTCTGTGTCTTCCTCCGACTCCTCGGCATCTTTGCCTCCATCACTTTTGCATCTTGTGGGAACAGTGGCTGAGACATCAGAAGAGAAGTATCGTCTCCTAGACCAGAAGGACAAGATTATGAGACAAGGTCTTTTTGATAATGTGTTTTAGACTTTTTTAAACCCCAAACAGAAAGGGGCAGGCTTGTATGTTAATCATTTACCTTTCCTCTATTTATATAGCTCGTGTGAAAAGAACAGGGCTCGATCAAGCCAAAGTTTTTGTAGGAACTTGTCCTGACATGTGCCCTGAAAAGGAAAGATACATGAGGGACACACGTAATCAACTTAGCATCTATGAGTTCCTTCCAGGAACTGATAAGGTAACTTTATCACTTTGCTTCACCAAATATTTTGTGTTTTATGTATAATAAAATAAATTTTACTTAAGATCTGCTGTGGAAATCGTTGGTGCATTACTTACACTATCCTTTCCTTTCAAAGCTCGACCATGCAGCTGCCATAAAAGAGTACAGTCGTTCTTCAGCAGATCAAGAGGAGCCCCTGCCTCATGAATTACGTCCCGTACCAGTGCTGTGCATGACCATGGATTACCTGGTGACCCATGTAATGGATCTGGGAGATGACAATTATAGAGATTGGTATGACTTTGTCTGGAACCGCACACGTGGAATTCGGAAGGTGAGAACTGATTCAGATGTAGTCTGAGGGATACAGTGAGCCCTCAACTTAAAATAATACGACCATTGTATGTTGAAAGGAGTAAATACAACCAGCTTCCAAACCGCACTAAGGGGAGCTTGACCAGACGTGAAAATAATCTTTTAAAAAAATGCAATTCTTTATTTGTAATCCATTAAAATCGTGCTAGATGGTACAAAGCACATAGAGGGAGGCATACATGAACAGCAGCAAGAATCACATAGGCTATACGAACTAGATCAACCAACGTTGGTTTCAACTTTGTATGTTGAAACCATAATCCTACGGAAAACTGGTGATTTAGGGCCACATGTATGAACCTGTTTAGGTCTAAAACTCACTTTTTTGCCCATAGGTTACTATGGGAAGGGGCAAAAGAGTGAGTTTTAGACCTAAACAGTTTCATACATGTGGCCCTTAGTTCCAAAGCCCCCAAAATGTACCATAAATAAATAAAATGGCTCTACCCTTATCTGGTGCCCAATTGAGCTGGTCATCTTTGGACATGTAAATATCAGTACAGAACTGTACTGTAGATGGGTGCTACTATCTGCCAATCACTGCATGCACTTCCCTAATACAGAGGTTTCACAAGTGCAATATGATAATCAGTTGGAACTTCCATCAATCACATGAGCGGCAGATCTGCAGTGTCTTTGACATTCTATGTCAAAACCCAATACAAAAAAAGCCCATCAGGACTCGCCCAGGTGTAGCTGCATAAATTAGATCACGGTTTTTGGTTCAGTTCAAGTTCTCCACAGCACAGCTCCTTCTGGCCAGAATCGCATGTAGAGACATAAATCCTTCGATTCAGCTGGATGGTACTGAAACTTACTATTATTAAATGCTTACATATACATAGTATTTTTTACATAGTACGGTTGAAAAAACACGTGTCCATCAAGTTCAACCAAGGGTGGGGAAAATGTGGGTGAAGGGAGAGAGACAAGGACATTAAGCCCAACCTTCCCCACTGGTGAATGCCCTGAAACCCACAAGGTAAGAACCAATCGCTCCAGTGGGAACCCCATCTCTGGCCCCAGAGCCTCACCAGCCAGGATCCAGAATTTTACATGGCTACATACGCATTAATAATTCTTTAGGTTCCAGGTAGGTACTAAGCCTTTTTTAAACTCCCACAGTTCCTCTGTGACCAGCTCCTCAGGCAGCTATTCCACAGTATTCACAGTTCTTACAGTGAAGAATGCTCTTCTCCTCTAAGATTGAACCTTTTTTTTTCTAGTCGAAGGGAATGCCCCCTTGTCTTTTTGAGGGGGCTCCACTTGAAATAATTTGACCCCATTCTTTTTGTAGGGACCATTTATATATTTATATAAATTAATCATGTCCCCCCCGAAGCCGTCTTTTTTCAAGACTAAATAAGTTCAATTCTACTAACCTCTAATCATAACTAAGATGCTTAATTCCCCTTATAAGTTTGGTTGCTCGTCTTTGTATTCTCTCTAGCTCCATTACATCTCTTCTATAAACTGGGGCCCAGAACTGAACAACCTATTCTAAGTGAGGTCGCACCAATGCTTTATACAGCAGTTAAAATGGATAAAACGTGAATATAGCGTCTGCTGACGCGATTCGGCCTCTATAGTGGCCTTGTTCACAGCATTTTCTGTGAACAAGGCCACTACACTATATTCACGTTTTATCTGTTTGTATATGTAAGCATTTAATATAACAAGTTTCAGTACCATCCAGCTGGATCGAAGGATTTATGTCTCTGTCAACACCCACAATTAACTTACAGTTTCTAGGGAAAGATCATTGTATGATGAAAATATTTTATCCCAAGGCCATTGGAACTTGATGGTTCACTGTATCTATACCACAGTGGATAGGTTGTTGTATTTAAACATTGGAAGAAGCTTGTTGTAGGCCACAACTTTATATATTCATTCAGGCTGATTTGTGGTGAAAACTAATTGAACTGGTGTAATTTAACTACATACCTTTTTTGTTTCTTTACTTTTTAGGATATTACGCAGCAGCACTTGTGTGATCCTCTTACTGTGTCTTTGATAGAGAAGTGTGTGCGTTTTCACATTCACTGTGCCTATCAACTTTGTGAGGAGCCCATGTCCTCCTTTGATGCCAAGATCAATAATGAGAACATGACCAAGTGCCTGCAGAGCCTGAAGGAGATGTACCAGGACCTACAAAATCGTGGAGAGACTTGTACTTGTGAACCTGAGTTCAGGGGTTATAGTGTTCTACTTAACCTTAACAAGGGAGATATTCTAAGGTAATACCCCCTTTAATTTATTATCAAACACTTGTATGATTTTCTATTGAGTGCATCTTTATATATCTGATTTTACAATGAAAAAAAAGATGTTATAGATTTATTGAAAGCACAAAATCATAAGGGGGACATGTATGAAAACTCTTGGTTTAAGACTTTTCTTGTTGCCCATAGCAACCAATCAGGGTTCCCCTTTCATTTCTTCAGAGCACTATATGAAATGAAGGGGAACGCTGATTGGATGCTATGGGCAACAATAAAAGTCTTAGACCAAGACAGTTTTCATACATGTCCCCCACTGTGTAAAAGAGGACGTAAAGGGGTTGTCTCATTTTACTGTTTTAGAGTCAGCAGCATTCTTGCAATCATGCATCCTATCACTACCTGGTCAAACTATGGGTAACTAGCATATGAGCTCCTGTATTTAGACTTTTGCTAATTAGTTTAGATTAGATTAACAATCTCCTGCTTTGAGGTCCATAGAAGCTTCAGAGCTAAAGTAAACAGTAGTAATTAGTGTCTTTTGTCTGAAGATCAGATAACACACAAGTTCTCTGGCTGCCAGCAGTTCTTTGCTGAGACCTGTGTGATGAGATCACTCCCTTCTATCAGATAAGACAAACAGCAGGGGAGAACAAGCAAACAGGTCAGTCACTAGAGAAACCTGAAAGCCCTTAGAGGTGATAAAATCATTTCTACCTCCTCAACAAAAAAAAAATGAACAAAGCAATATATTTTGGAAAACGTCTTCATTTACCGTTCCCTTCATGTTGAAAGCTAATCTTTGTAGTAAGACAGCTCCTTTAAAGGTAAAAAGTCGGCTGTTTTCTGATGCTTAAACCATGGGCGGCATAAATAGACACAGGATAATTTATTTCAGTTTGGAAAACTATGATATTTCAGAGAAAACACACTTTGAAATAGAGTCGGGCACTAGGAGAGAAGAACAGACAGAAGTGCGATGTGTGCCTCCTCCCCACGCAGCGGAGCTTCAGTAACTGGCCTCTTCCCTATCTGCATGCCCTGCCATACTGTTTTGGAGTAAACCACATTTTACTGCAGTGAGGAAAGCCATGGCTACTTTGTGGTTTAGGCAGCATGAAACTGCTGACGGGTTCTCTTAAAGCATTCCACCTTCACTTAAAGGGGTTTTGCCACAATCTCATTTCATACCTCCTGTATCCAGCTCGTCAGCTCTCTGTGCTCAGAAGGGGGCGTGTGTGATTTGTTTGAATTGCTTATTATGTGACCCAGCAGGATGACATCACCAGGCCTCTCCTCTCTGTAGTCAAAGAAAGGTCTGTTTATGTAAAGCATTGTGAGTAGCTGAGGTAAAGTTTTTGCTTAACAGCACAAGGGTCCTAGGTTCAAATCCCTGCAGGAATCAAACCTGTGTTTTTGTTTTTTTTTCTCTTTATCAATGCACCGACCTCATTGAGATTTTTTTTAATTTGTTTGCACTGTTTGACTAAAATACTAAGGAGGACAGAGGACGGGAGTAGAGTGACAGCACCTGGGGTTTGAACACTCAGTAGCTGGCTGAGAGGAGAGGTGATGTCTGAGCATGTGCGACCAGGACTGGGGAGCTCTCGTCATTGGTCGTATCCCCTGGAGACGAGCTGTAAACAATGAATCACTAAGGAGCAGCTAAAACAAAAACGGTGCAGAATTTTTTATAATAATGAATGGTGATAATGTTTATTTCATTTGCAAGCTTCCCACGTCAATTTTACTTCGTGGCAAAACCCCTTTAAAGCCTTAGGTATGAAAACTGTCTTGCAGTAATACTGCAAGACCATGGAAACCAATCAGAGCTCAGCTTTTATTTTTCTAAAGCGATATATGAAACGAAAGCTGAGCTCGGATTGGTTGCTGTGGGCAACAAAGACAGTCTTACTGCTAGACCGTTTTCATACATAAGTCCCTTAGTATTTTTATAGATAATTTTATATACTATTGGAGAACATTCAAAAGCACAATAAATACTGTACTACACTTAGTGAAGGACCTGCAAGGCATGTGCATTGGTTCTCTCTGTCTAGGCATATGCCTCTAGGCATTGTACTAGACAACTGGCCAGGCTATCGGGGAAGCACATATTCATGCTTTCAGCCAAGCCCACTCTACAGCACTACAATCTGCCTTTCAATACAATGGCTCCAGGGCGTGTGCAGAAGCCCTGGAGGTGTTTTGTGCTCTGTTACAGTGCCAGGGTACAGTGCTGAGGGATTTGGTCTTGCAATAGAACAGCTCTGGGGTAAGTGTAGAAGCTCTGGAGGTGTTCTATGCTGTGTCACACTGCTGTCCTGGCTATGACACTGAGACACTCCACCTTACTATAAAATAGCTACAGGTTATGTGTATAAGCCCTGGAGCAGTTTTATGCTGTGTTTCAGCATCCTGGGGCACACAATTTCAGGCAGGTGATGCGATGAGTTCATCAGTGCAGCACTTGCCTGAACTGTCAGTCAACAGAGAACATGCCCCTTGTTTGCACTGAAAGAGAGTAGTAGGCAGATAGGACAGAAGTTGAGGTAAACTGGCAGATGGGAAAAACCCCTTTAAAGAGGATGTATCGCTTTATCAGTTCGGCTGTTTTCTTGTAGCTTGATTTTCTCAGTTCCTCAAATCCAGGGGCATTTCTTCCCCTCCCAGCTGGGTGTTTCTTAACTGAAGGGGATGACATCATCCCCCCCCCTTCACTGTTCATGCTCGCTCCTGAGTCAGTGTGTTCTTCCCCCCCCTCTCTGTCTGAGTCCACATGTCACTGTGTCGTTCCTCTCCCTATGCAGTCTTATTTTGTAAGAGCTGTTTGTTTTACATACCACAGCCCTGCATTCAGTCTAGACAGTCTTCTATGAACTCAGAGCACTGATCTCTTCTCCTCTCACAGCTGGAGGTTTGTTACAGTTGAATCCAGTCGTCTATGAACTCCACCAGAGCAGCACAGATATGTCTCCCTTCTATGTTTACATGCAGGAGCATTAGGCACCGAGGCACAATTCTGCTGTTTTCTGATTGTAGAAGCAGCTGCAGTGTTACTGTGGAGCTGCTGGCTGTGCAGAGTGAAATTGTTGCCAGCCCATATTCTGGGTGAGAGAGGCAGGACTGCTCGCTCCCTTGAATAGGACCAGGGGGCCAGACAGAAGGTAAATTAGTAGAGCCGGCAGCCAATTATATGAAAGGAGGAGGAATCCGACTGCACTGAGGAACTGTGTTTACAGAAAACGAAGATAAGGGATTCTGTGAAAACAAGACAGCTTTACAAATGACATCCGATTACAAAGTTGCTTGTTTTCACTGTCCCCTTATTCTGAAGACCATTTAATGTAATGATACAGCCCCTTTAAGCTGTTTGGGATTTGCCTAGTAACAAGGTTATCAATTATTTCTAAAGGCAACTTGAAAAATTTTGAATGCATCAGATATTGTATTTTATTTTTTTTTTTTTGCTGCTACTACCATGTTCCCCCGAAAATAAGATCTACTGCAATTTTTTTCAAGCTTAGCAATATAAGACCTCCCCTGAAAATAAGACCTAGCAGAAGTCATTGCTGCAGCTCCCCACACCATACATTAGTGTTAGCAGATCATTTAGATAGGTCATACCTTGTATGGGAGGCTACCTGAACAAGGGGTGGTCATTTAAGGAAAGTGTCATTGCTAAACATGAGAGATTGGAGCCAATGCTTCTAAAACAAGTAGAGTCACAAGAAATTCACCATGAAATTTAGGATTTGGAGAATGATGATGTTCCTGAAGATGACGGACATGGTAAATGTACCATAGATTGTTGTACATGGAAATAGTCATAAGAAATTATTGATGGAATTCAGAGTTTGGTCATGGAATAAATGTGAATTCTTGTTCATGGAAAAATAAGACATCCCCTGAATATAAGACCTAGCGTGTCTTTAGGAACAAAAACTAATATAAGACACTGTTTTATTTTCGGGGAAACAGGGTGTTCCTCGTAGAGCACCTTTTTTTGGAAATAATTGGACAGCGGCCAAAATTTATTTGCGTCTTTGTTTTTCTTCCAGAGAAGTGCAACAGTTTCCAGAATCCGTTCGTAACTCAGAAGAAGTGAAATTTGCTGTTCAAGTTTTCGCTGCACTAAATAGCACAAACTTTGTTCGGTTCTTCAAGCTTGTTCATTCTGCATCTTACCTTAGCAGCTGCTTATTGCATTGTTATTTCCCTCAGGTAATAGATTTACTTGGATTCAGTCAGAACTATGAAGTGTTCTTTGTTTCTGGCTGCAGTTTCATACCATGTCCTTTAATTTTATTTCTTTAAGATACGGAGGGATGCATTACGTGCCTTGAATGTAGCATACACTACGAGTTATCAGAGACCTACCGCATTCCCTCTAGAAAACATGGTCCGTCTCTTGTTTTTCCAAGATGCAGAAGAAGCTGCAGACTTCCTCACAGCTTATGGCTTAAGTGTTAGTGAGGGGTAAGTTAGCCTTAAAGTGGTAATCTTTCAAATGTTTTAGGATGTCAAAGATGTTCTTACTGGTCTCTAAAACTTTGTGTCTATTTTTCTCAAAGTTTTGTAGAGCTCAACCGCGCAGCATTTGCTGAACCAGTGGTTCCATTCCAGCCAAAGAGGTGCTCCTCTATCAGTCTGAAACTCCAAAAGTCTGTGGGAGAGGTTGTGAATGGAGCCCCACTTCCACAGTTCTCTATGCATGTGCCTGTTTGCAGCTTTGACGCCCAAAATAAATATACTGGAAGTAGCAGTATTTATGAGCCAGTACCAGGAGTTTTACCAGAGCCAACAGGTCAGTAATAAAACACACAGAGGTTATTTTGCATGGTTCTAGGTCAACTTTAACACTTTGGATAAGTTTAAAGGGGTGTTCCCACCCTGCACTTTTAACCCCTTAGAGTACCTATCGCCTTCAGACAAACCTCATGAAGTAACAGGAGACTAAAATACAAACACTTTCTCAAATATGCTTCATTAGGAAAACCAAAGCATTTAACCTGTATTTCACTTTTTTTAAAAAAAAAGCACTGGCCCTTTAAGACAGCTATGAAGTCAGGCGAAGTCGGCACATGACAGCTTGATGGATGACAGTTGTAAGTTCCTGAGCTGGGAGAGTCCACAGTGCAGGGGGAGTCTGTAAGTCTACATCATGTGCTCACCAGCAGCAGTGTACTATAGATGCCTGTGTGCTATGGAGGAGGAGGCTGAAGCAACAGGTAAACTCTGTCACACTGTTTGTTAGGCTCTGTCTCCACTGCACAGAAAAAAAACGATGTAAACATTTTCCCATAAGAACTCTATTGTAAAACCTCCTGCTGTCTACACTGATTCTATTTTCTGCTCGTTTTTTTTTTACTGCTCGTCTTTTGCAACATGTTTAAAAAAACGGCAGAAACCGGGGAGAAAATTTACAGGAGTCTATGGAAAGCCGCCGGACGTCTTTGGGCGTTTTTTGCCGCGATTTTTCAATGTAAACCACCCAGGAGACCCAAGTCCCACCTATAGTGGGTGTTAATAAATGTTATACCTTATCAAATTTGCATACAAGTGTCCGATGTGTCCTTGTTTGTACCGTTCGTAATAAAATTATCATGCTTTGGTCGCTAACGATTTTTGTGCAATTCATATTTTTTTAGCTAAAAATAATTTTTTTTTACAGATTTTGGCACTAAAATACTTTTCTTTACATATTTTGGCGCTAAAAAAGTTCTCTCGCTTCTGACGCTAAAAATACGTTTTTAGACGGATTTTGGCGGCAGAATCAATTTTTTTACGGATTTTGGCGCTTAAATCCTTTTCTTAACTTTATTAGCGGCAGAATGTTATCTCGCTTCTGACGCTAAAAATAAGTTTTTTCACGGATTTTAGCTCTTCTAAAGTTATCTTCCTTTTGTTGCTAAAAATAAGTTTTTTAACGTATTTTGTAGCTAAAAATAAGTTTTTTAACGGGTTTTGGCGCTAAAATACTTTTCTTTACGGATTTTGCAACTAAAATACGCTTTTTTATGAATTTTGACCCTAATAAATTTCTTGCTTTTGTTGGCAAAAATACGCTTTTTTTAGCGCCATTAAAGTTCTCGCCTTTGTCGCTAAAAATCCTTTTTTCTTACAGATTTTGGAGATAAATTTATTTAGACAAAAATCTGTAAAAACCCACAAAAACCATAAAAAACTTATTTTTAGTAACCAAAATGAGAACTTTAATAGCACCAAAATCTGTAAAAAAGAAAAATGTATTTTAGTGACAAAAGCGAGATAACTCTATTAGTGCCAAAATCTGTAAAACGACTACAAGATGACATATAAATGCAATAATGTGCTTTCCATCCCCTTTTGTAGGGCGGAGTTGCATCCAATGGCTTAATTTATGCATACATTGAAATCCAGAAGACAAGCAAAAAACGCGGGTAAAAAACGCGCCAAAAAAAGCAAATTGCAGCAATAAATGGCTGTTTTTTCAGCTGCTTTTGACAGGCAGGGGACAGAAAACTCAGTTTTTAGTATTTGGCTTTCAGATCGTTTTTTCTCCACTGCAGTGTAGACATACCCTTAGTGTGCTGTGCCTGCTGTACTGTATGTAGTGAGAGACTCAGCATCCCCCTGCACTGTTGGTATCTCCCAACAGACTGATAAGGATCTCCTGAGTTACAAAGTGAAAGTAAAACCTGTTTCCCTGTAAAACTGAGGGAAATACCCTGGATTGCTAATGACATGTATTTGAGAAAAGTCTTATAATTTCATTCACTATCAATTCTAGGTGTTTGTGTGGAGGTGATAGGTACTCTTTAAGCCGAACGCCTGAAAAGTAGTTAATGGCCAGAATTTTTTTTTAGTTTTTGCCTCCTTGCGTTTCAACAGTTGTAACTTTTTTATTTTTTCAATGACGCAGTTGTATGAGGCCTCGTTTTATTCGAGACAAGATGTACTTTATGGGGGAATAGTTTAAATTCGCTTCTAAATAATTGCAGAATTTTTTTTTATTTAAAAAAAAAAAAGTTTGTTTTTTAAATTTTTTTCACATTTCACACTTAACTTGTTAGATTAATTCTACAGGTTATTATGGTCGTGTGGATACCTAATATGTGTAGTTTTTTTGTGTGTGTAATATATGCACAATTATTTTTTTTAATTTTTTTTAACACTTCGTTTTTTTTTTTTACTTCTTTTTTTGAAATACCATGTAGGGAGTACTTTTATAATTTTTTTTTTTTTTTTTTAAAACACTTTTAGTAATGTATTAGCATATTCATATATGCTAATACATTCTAATCTGTGTCACTTTGACACAGGCAGTGATCTGGACAGCACACAGTGTGTCCAGGTCCCTGGCTTGATACACAGACAGCTCTGGGGCCACTCTAGGTCCCCAGAGCTGACTGTGCAGCCTTTCCCCGGGCTCTGTCGGGTCACCGGGTGTTCCGATCACCCGACAGAGCAGGGAAACCCTTTGATTGCGCTGCGGTAACGCACTGCCGCAATCAAAGGGTTAAAGCATCGGGTTGTGGAGGTTTCCTCCACTATTTGATGCTCGCAGGGGATGCTCTGGGATCAGGGCTGTGTAGCACAGCCCCGATCCCAGCGCAGCTGCGGCGCCTAGGCGCCGCAAACTCCAGTGTCTGCAGCGACGTCTAAAGACGTCGCTGCAGACGAACGACCTGAAATGCCGGACGTCAAAAGACGGTGGGCGGTCGTTAAGGAATTAATAGGATATGCCATCAAAGTGTGATAGTTGCAGGTCCCACTTCTCCCGAAGCCAGGCTTCCGAAAGTCTTGGCTTAGAATGGGGAGCCAGTTGCATTTGTGTGCCACTCTCCATTCTGTTTTATTAACATTTCTTGTAGAATCGAACACACTTCGCTCATCTGTACTGTGAACTCCCATAGAACAGAGTTGAGACCCAAACTATCCAAGTGTTCCAATTATAGGGAAACGATGCATAAAATACATCTTCGCTGGTATCTCCCTCTTACTAGTGTAGCTCGTATGCTGTCTAACTCCTCTGATATGTGCTGGAAGGGATGTGGCCAGCAGAGTAATATGTTGCATGTGTGGTGGGGGTTGCCCTGACATACGGAAATTTTGGGATGCGGTGGCTGCACTTCTAGTTGAGATCACTGGATTTAAAGGGGTTGTCTCACTACAAAGAATAGCTTTCAAAATGTAAGGAACACTAAATGAAGACTTTTTCCAAATATATTGCTTTGTTCATCTTTTTTTGTTAAGGAGCTACAAATGATTTCATCAACTTCTGTGTTCTCTCTGGTTCCCAAGGGACCGACCTGTGTACTCCTTCTTCCCTGCTGTTTGTTCTATCTGATAGCAGGGAGTGACGTCATCACACAGGTCTGGCCAGCAATGTGAGAGCTTGTGTGTCATCTGATCTTTCAGACAAAAGACAGTAATTACAGTTGACATTAGCTCAGAAGTTTCTCCTCAGAGAAGGTAATTTATTTAATCTAGACTAATAAACATAATAAACAGAGAAGTCTGAATACATGGAGTTCATATGCTAATTACAGACAGCTTGACCAAAAAGTGACAGAGCCAAGCAGCATTATGGACTTTAGATGACGGGTTAATTATAGTTGTGCATGTGAAATGAAACTATCTGACCCTCCTTATTGCTGCCTCAAAAAACAGAGTCTTTGGTCTATTTGGATGTCCTCTGCATATTATGTTCCTTAGTTTATTTACGTTCTTCCACTCTCATAGATAATGATTTTCCATTGAGTCCCTATTGTCACTCATCAATGTTTCTGTTCCTTATTATACTTATGTTGTACTCATTTGTTCACCATTTATACAGAATGTTATATTTGTTGTTAAGAATCTACACGCTCACTTTCGTGTTCTTTGCAATACTTCTCCTACAATCTGATCGTAGAATTGTTGAAGGTATGTACCATGCTTCTTTTCATTAATAAACATGTTTAAAGAACAGAACTGAAAGTTGTGTGCAAGCATGACCAGCTTTATACTCTGAGCTAAGACTTTCGGTGGCCTGTTCTTGAGAAAGATGCAGATCCCAGGAGTGGGAATACCTATCATACTTTAATGGCATATCCTATCAATATGAAATCAAAGTGCATAGTGGGAACATCCCTTTAATAATATAAGCTCTATATATTGTATCACATGGATTACTGCTGTGTCACCTCACTAACTGAAATAGTTAACTCTCCCAGAATTCTAGATTTTAGTTTACCATTTTGTATATCAGCAGAAAAACCTGCTACTGAAGAAGTGTCAATGAAACGTACAATTGTCCTCCCGCCTGATGCTAAGGAGTCCTGTTCTGTGCCTGCTCAGGCATCATTTCAGCCCATTTTACCTCCAGAACCACCTCCATCTCCGCCCAAGCCAAAATTCAGTGACCAGGTACTTAAAAGAGAAATGCTGTTCTATGCTGGTGCGATTACTTTTCCTTTTTGTTACATTATCTTCTTTTGATGCTTTATGCAGGATGTGGCTGATGTTCTGGAAGATATTGTGGAAGATGCTGTGAAACAATTGAGTGATCCTGTTATCGAACGTGTGGCGGTATACATCTCAGCTGCACTTGGGTACAACAGTGTTTTCTTATTTCTTTTCCTTAATCCCTAGATAGTGTCTGGTTATCCCCCCTCGGGTAGTCAATAATATTGTGATACTCGCACTGAGTAGGGTGTAAGTGCTTACATGTTACATTGTTAAAGGAGGATCAAAAAGGGTAATTTCTTATTCACTTAGGGTATGTTCACACGGCTTATTTTGGGGCGCATTTCGCCGTGTATTTCGCAGTGTACTGCGCTCTAATACGAGCGAAATGCGCCCAAATCATTACGGTGATCCACAGTTCTCATAGAGAACTATGGATAACGCCTCCTCTCCCCGGGCGTAGAATACGATCGTATTGTACGCCTGGGGAGATAAGTGACATGTCTATGTAATGCATGTCTATGGGGCCGGCTTGTACAGTACGACCCGCAATTAAGCCGTGTGAACATACCCTTATGGGCAAAGCTGAAAAGGCAGGTGCAGCAAGGCGACCTACAAACATGGCTGAGTTACACCAGTTCTGTCTGGAGGAATTGGCCAAAATTCCTACCTACTATTGTGAGAAGCTTGTGGATGGATATCCAAAACGTTTGACCCAAGTCATACAGTTTAAGGGCAATGCTACCAAATTCTAGTGAAATGTATGCAAACTTTTGACTTTGCAGAAAGTAATAAAAATGCCTTAAGTTCTCTCTCTCATTATTCTGGCATTTGGTAAATATAAATAATTTGGTACTTATAACGTCTCACCCATACACTATAATAGATTGTAAGCTCTCGCCAGCAGGACCCTCACACCTTGTGTCTCATCTGTAAATTATTTTAATGTGTAATATCTGTACATATACCCTCTAGATTGTAAAGTGCTGCGGAATATGTTGGCGCTATATAAATAAAGATTATTATTATTATTATAATTGTCCTAAAACAGGTAAGGTTTATTCTGATTTCATGTCGGATAGTGAGAAAAACATAGCATATGTGTCTTTTTATATAGTGTATGTAAATTTCTGGTCTCAACTGTAAATCTATTTCCCTTTTTTGTTTCTGTTTTGCTTAAGAGAGTCGGCCATACTTTCTGATCAGCTGCTTGCAGAAGTTGTACTGAATCTTTCAAGAAAAATAGCAGACGAAGAGATAAAAGCAGAAACTGAACGGGTGAAAGAGGAAAAACGAAAAAAAGAAGAAGAAGCCCGGTAAGATGTGGCCTTTTGATGCTCAGTAGAAGATTCTCAAGTTTAATTTTTACTCTTTGTTTACTTTGATTGTGTTGGTAAATTTAAATTAAAATATCGTATTTTTGTTTTTATACCAGTAGGATTCAAGATTGACAGCGACTTCTTTCTCAGGAGAGCCAGTTTCAATGTGATAACCTGATAAGAGAAGTTATTAGAGAGAGCATCCGCAAAATATCCAAGGAAGAGCTGCAGTAAGTGCCTTCAGAAATAGTTTTAAGTTATACCAGCCTATTTTCCATTTTAAAGTGGTGTTTCCATCTTAGACATTTATGGCATATCAATAAGATATGCCATGAATGTCTGACAGGTGCTGGTCCCAACTCTGGGATTTGCACCTGTTATGGGGGCAGGCTTCTGAAAATTTCCGTTCAGTTGGATATGTCATAAATGTGTGTTGTCATATCCTGAGAAAGCGCTCCTGAAAGTCTTTGTTCAGAACAAAGAATAGGTTGTGCTTGAGCACTATTCTCCATTTTGTTCTGTGTAAGTACTGAGTACAGCCGATCATTGTGATGGGCTATCCTCGAAACTCCTGTAAAACTGAATAGAGACTAATGCGCAAGTGAAACCTACTCTTCGTTCTGAACAGAGACTTTCAGGAGCGCTTTCTCGGGCTATGTGCAGGTCCTGGAGGTGGGACCTATTAGACATTTTATGGCATATCCTATTGATATGCTGTCAATGTTTGAGATGGGAACACCCCCTTAGCATAGTTCTAGCATGTTTAAGGGAGGTATTTTATCCATGCTTGTTTTCTTTACATGAAATCCATTTTACTGTGTTGTTTTGTAATTGTGCCAAAAATTAGGCAGTTCTACCATGATTTCTGAAAACTGGAAGTAATAGTAACATTACTACACTGTTACTATGGTGTATGAATACACTCTTAAAGGGAGACTTCCATCAGCAGCACACTAAAGTCAGGCGAGTCGGCCCTGTTCTTTACTATTACAGCTAGAAAAGGACACGATTGTATATGTTATTTTTAATTGCATGGGACTGCCGACATTTTTTATTTGTTTTATTACCAGGAACAACAGTTTTAACAAACGTACTCTTTTCTGATGGAAGTGCCCCTTTCAGATATTGTAATATTATACTAAATGAGCTGTATATGTGCAGTTTTCAATTGACATGTTACTAAGTGTTTGTCACTGAAGGTGACTTGGGGTAAGTTAAGGCAGATTCGCCTTTGTTTTGCCATGTTGCTTTCAGAGTGATGTATGTATATATCAATGTACAGAGCTCGTGTCCTGAAATTCTCAGTGTGGGACATCAATTAAGGGATGATCTATAGAAAATCCACAGCACTCCAATATGGTGCTAAGTATAAATTAATAATCAGTACAGCAGATTAAGATTATAGAGACAGGTAATCCAGATTACTGCACAAGGATCGACATAACAAAAACTCGTAGGTGTCTATTTTTAAACAAATTTCATAGTTGTCGATTTGTCTCAACGTTTCGGCTAAGTGGAGCCTTTATCAAGTGACATCACAAATGTAGGCAAGAAAACGGCACACGTAGATACAAAGGATAATGTGGATAAATAGAAGATGACCATCTGTAGACACAGGTACTGATAGATGAACAGATATGTCGACACCAGGGTAGATGAGGCCACAGGATAAGAGGCTTATGGGAAACCTCTCTTGGGGCTGCAAGGAATATGTAGGGGAACCTGTGAGAAGTAGCAGAGAATGTAAGGAGATGTCCGTGCTGTGTGGAGAGTTGGGAGAATTAAAGGATAAGGATCATGTCTTCTTGCCTTATCCTACCCGTTGCAACTTGTGCCAGCATGTGCATATTGAAAAGAGTGAGTGCTCAAGTTTATGTCCATTTGCTATAATGTCAGAAGCTTAAATGCTGACTGCAACTTTTTGTTCATAGGATTATTTCTTAACAACTGTAATTCATGTTATATGCACTCATCATTTTAAAACAGCAATAATCCTCTTCTTTCCTTATTTACAATACTATTTCTTTCCATTCAAGGAAAGCGCTCCAAATCGATCACAATAACCGTATTTTACGCTGCTCCCAGAATGTCTGTGACCAGAACGTCAGTCGATTTGTGGATGAGGAGATACTCCAGCTAGCCAGAGAAACGCTTTATGAGATGCAGTGCTGCAGCAAATATATCCAGAGGTCTGTTGAGTCTTTTTCATTTGTGAAGTTAAGTTTAAAACATGTCCTGTAATCTCTTAATACTATTATTGTGCTTTGCTTTTTTTTTTTTTTTTTTTTTCAGGTGGCGGGAGGTTTTAGCGGCACGTAAGAAGTTAAGGCGTCAAATGCGTGCTTTTCCAGCAGCACCTGGCTCTGTAGGCCATGATGGAGAACTGAAAGCTTTGATTCCCAGTGCTATCCACAATGTAAAGGATTTGTCTAAAGGAATTATTGACTTGGGTCATGCTGGGAAATTAAATGTTTCTTTTACCAGGTGAGTTTGTTGCTCTTTAGTGCAAACAGGTGACATGGTTTAAATAACCACTTTATATTCTTACTGAACTTACTTCTTTCCTCCAGGTGTCAACAGATTAGGGAGCAGCTATTTCATCAGATGAAGGTTCAGCACTATTTCCAAGAATTGCTATGGTTTGTATATACCTTGATTTAACTTAAAGGCAATCTGTCGCCAACTTTTGTTTTTTACTTATTAAATCAAGCCCCTGATCCATATTCTTTTCCCCTCAGGGCGTTTTTATTTCCTGATTGGTAGATTTCTCTATTCGGCCGCTATATATGATTGTGGGAAGACATTCTTGCTTTCACTGCTTTAACAGCAGTCAGAGAGATACTTTACAGCAGCTTCATGCACATAGGATTCTTAAGAGATTCTGGGCCCCCTAGACTTGTTATAGGATAGTTTTTTTCTGTGAAGGGAGGGAGAGGGGGAGCTGTGACATCTCCTCTTGTGACTGGTGGACTCTGTGTTATCTGTACACAATCGTGTCTCCTTTCAGCTTGACCCTGCTTTTACTGAATGAGCACACTGCTGAAAAGCTCTCTAAACAGAACAGGAAGTGTCAGACGATTATTGGGCTTAGTGGACAAAGTGAAAACTACAGGACTTAAGAATTATTAAAAAAAATACTGAAAGTGATATGGAAAATTAAAAAAATAAATAAAAAAATCCTAAAAAAAAGTTTTTTAAAACATAAAAATGTGATTTTAAACAGCAAGACATTTTTTGATGATGTTTCCCCTTTTAAAGGGGAAAACCCTTGAAAATCCCCTGCCCTGCTGTAGAAAAAAAATACTTGTTTTCCCACTTTTGAAAATAATTCGGGGGTTCCTTCTCTTGTGTTGTACCCTCTGTTGTTCCTTCTAGAAATGCGTTCCTGAATCAATCCAATAAGTGTTGCTATTCCAATTTTCAGTGGAGTTTGTCCCTGCACCCACTTGTCAACACTGATTGGACATTGTCTGACTGCAGAAACACACACGTCCAGTTGGGGAAAACCCCCTGCTAAACTGTTTCCCAGAAAGAAAATTTTTCAAAAGGGAAAATAACAAAAAGAACAGCACAACAGAGTTATAAGAGAAGATGCTCCAGAATTGGTATTTCACAAGTAGTAACTAAAATGAATATGGCAGAAAATCACAGCTTTCCGTTAAAAGGGGTACAACAACTTGTAGATGCTATTTGCCCCTGTCCTGCTCCTGGCAAACCCAGTACACATGACATTCTGCCAGGGAAAGCTTCAGCCAGCAAGGCTGCTACAGGCGAAAGCAGTTTTGGGCATGGGTTTTTTTTTAAAATTTCCATCCTTGCAATACATGATGGTTTGGAGTCTTTCCCCAAAATGGGGCCACTCTACTTGGAAAAAGGGGAGGGGTCCTGAATCTTTATGATGTCTGTTTGCCTTATTAGGGTACATAGGTGAGGATTGTTTTCATGAAAACAACCTTTTGAATTTCCTAATCAAATTTGAAGGTTAAAGTTTTACATTGGGTCTGTTCTTTCAATTACAGTTTATGCGGCATTTGGAAAGGCCCCGGGAGCTGCCATCTCTGATGTTTTTAACCCTCTTCCCACTTTGGAAAACAATGTATCTTTTGGAAAGTGGTCCTTGCTTTGCCTGAAATCAATGATCCTGAAGATCCAGCAAGGTAAGTTTAAGGCTGTGTCAGGTATACAATTCAGTTGACATGATACTTTTTTCCATAAGGTTTGTTGCCATTTGTGTTGCAGTGCTCTGTCAGAATGGTTAAAAGCCAAGTTTTGTTGGGCAGGTGTCTTGCCCGAGGGTGATCAGCAGCAAGTTCAAACACTAGCTCTATACAGCTCCTTAGAGTCTCAGGAAGGATGCCCAGTTCGAGTAAATGTGTGCATTAAGGTAAGTTTGTCAGATGGGAGTCCGCTAGATTTCTAAAATGTAGTTGTGTGTAAAGAAAAAAAAAAGGCTTAAGTTATTGGATGGAATTTTTGATCACTGATTACTTCAAAGGCTTTACTTTGACCCTTAAAGGGGTTGTCCTATTCTTGCTGTTTCACAGGCAGCTTCAGGCTCCCACTTCCAGTTTAGGCAGTGATTGGCATATTAACTCTGCTACTCCTAGCTGAGCCTGTTAAAGATACATTGGTGATGGATGACTTTTAACTGCAGGGCAGACGGCTACATAGCTCTGAAGGGTTAAGATGGTATGTAAGAAACATAAACAAGCTCTTGTGCTGCTCATAAGAATCAGCATGGAGTGGCTATCACGGCTTCTGCTGTTAGAGCAGGGAGAGATGGTCAGTAATTAGAGAAGCTTGTGTACACAAGCAGGAGATGAGAACTGCTCTAGCCCTGAAAGTAAGCAAATTCAGAACAGCAATGTATTTGGTAATAGTCTGTATTTACCTTTTATGTTTAAAGCTAATCAATGAAACAGGAATACCCCTTTAATCATGCATATCTCTTGATCTACCTCTCTTATGCAGGCTGTACATGGCCCCCTGACAGAAAATGAATTAGAACATGTTGAGCTTCAGAAGCAGTTATTGGGAACGAGTGGTATTCTCCTACTCTTACCAGCGCAGTCAGATACAGATGTTTGTCATATCGCAGCATTACTGCAGCTGAAGCAGCTGCTCCAAGCAAAACCTTTTAAGCCACCCCCGACTCTTGCTATTCTGGTGCCTGCATCTTATTCTGATCCAGAGACGGTTGTAGAAAACGGTGAGTTAGGCCTGCGAATGATATCAGTAAGTTCTGATTGGCAGATTGTAACATTGCAGTGTTTTACGGAGGTGGTTCATCTGGTTTAAAGACTGATCAGTTCATCATATGATTTTCTATTCTTTGCTTGTTGAAAACCAAAACTGTTATGCAAACCCTATGTTATGTCTGTATAACATGTATATGATCAATAATGGATGATAATTCTCCTTTATGACTTTATGGTTTTATGACGCAGCTAAATTATTTTTATGCCTTTGTATTCTTTTCAGAACTTAATATTTCAGACCTAGTGACATGTGGGCTAATATCAGATTATAATGTGTTCTCCATACCTGACGATATAAACGACATGAAAGGAACAAACATGGTAAGATTTATAGTATAAAGGAGTCTTTTAATTAATTACACTTATGGCTTATTGGAGATATGTCACCTCTAACACATTACACTCCACCAGCTCTTTCCATTGTCACCTGTATGAGGTAGTGGAAGCAGCTCTGCGTTGCCTGTTCCTGTATTTCCCATACAGTTTAATGTAACAGGATTACACTTACAATGAATGTGTTTTAGATGTGTGCTCAGCACAAAAAGTCGGTTTGTATGCACCTTTTATATTATATTTATTACTCTGATTTGCAACATTAAAATGGTGTTCCCACCATTGACTTTGATGGTTGTCGATAGGATATGCTGTCAAAGTCTGATAGCACATCACAGCCTCCCTCAAGTCTGTGTGGGAGGTTGTGAATGGAGCCCCACTTCCACAACCCTCTTTGCATGTGCCTGTTTGCATCTTTAACACCTAAAATAAATACACTGGAAGTAGTAGTATTCATGAGCCAGGACCAGGCATTTTACCAGAGTCAACAGGTCCGTAATAAGACACACAGAAGTTATTTTGTATGCTTCTACTTTAAAGGGGTTGTCTCACTACATTGATTCATCTTACCTCAGTCCTGGTTTCATTTTGAATGCAGGGGCGTGTTTACTTCTTCTAGGCTGTAGTAGAAGCCAGGTCTGTAGCTATAGCAACCAGTGCTGGCAACCTATTATGAGAGATTGAACAGGTCTTTAGCTATAGCGACCCGAGGAGCTGATGCAGCCCATACAAGAAGGGGTATCTCAGAATAGGTAGGACACTGTTAATGGACATACATTGCAAAGAGACTTGTTTTTGCAAGATCTTTAACATAAAAAACAATCCTTGTAGTGAGACAACCCTTTTAACTACTTGGTTAAATTTAAAGGGAACCTGTCTGGCGGTTTATGCTACCCTCCCTGAGAGCAGGATATGACGGAGGGAGAAATGTTGAGCTATGTGACCACTTTCCCTCGATCAGTGTGTATGTTTATGGGCAGGGTCAGCAGTACTTTCAGCTTCACTTTCACAGATTTTCTCTGCTTTTTAATTATATAAACCTATCTATGACAGCGCTCAGCTTCTCTCCCTCTATTATATCCAGCTCTCAGATAGGGCAGCATTAACCACCTGACAGGTTCCCTTTAAAGGTGAGTTCCCACAATGCTGTTTGATGGCATATCAGTAGCATAAGTCATCTAAATGTTATAGGTGCGGTCCTGTAGGACCTCCACCTGTCTCGGGATTAGGGCCCTTGAATGTGCTGGCTCAGAATAGAGATCAAATCATGCTTCCGCATGACTCTTCATTCTGTTCCGTGGAAGTTCCAAGAACAGGTGAGCGTTTTTTTCGGCTGTGCTTGGAACTCCCATAGAACAGAGTGGAGAGTCGTGTGCAAGCATAACCGGCTCTCCTTTCTGAGCTGACACTTTTGGGGGCCTGATCCCGCACCTTTCAGACCCTGATGGCATATCCTATTGATATACCATCAAAGTCCTTAATAGGATTACCCCTTTCAATGATACTTTAGTGCTAGCAGGGACATTCTCTCTAGAGACTTGTAAAGTTAAGGTGAAAATGACAATTAATTTTATATACTGCGATAGAAAAAAAGTGATTTTGCCTTTTCAGTTTTTACTAAACCATATTACAATATTGACTGGTTTCTTGGGTTTACATTTGCTTTTCTCAGGTCTCCTCGGCTGTACAGTTTCTACTATCCAACTGCCCACGATCACTGGAACTTCGCAGCCTGCCCTTCCGGCAATACATAGAAGACGGTGTATGTAGTGCATTCAGTAATGCCTTTTATCATGATAGCATGGAAAGAAAGAAATCTGGACTTCCCTCACAGGATCCTGCAGCCATCATTGACTTGTACAATGGTGCCATTGCATTCCTAGCAGAGGCCATTTCATCAGAACAACTCACTGAACTGTCCTGGCCTGTAACAGAGTTCACATCTTCCAGCGGCAGCTCTCTAATGCCACCTACAGACTGGAACAATCCCAGTCATCTCGCCTGGCTAAGGAAGGTTGTACTTTGTTTTCAGCTTCCACAAATGGACAAACCTCCACAAGAAGGTAAGCAAGGCCATATTATAAACATAGAGACGGAAATGAGGTGGCTAATGTTAAAGCAAAATGTATTCCTAACGAGGGCTCATTAACAGTAAGGGGATGTTCACACGGTGCGTTGAATCCGTTTTTGGATACGTTTTGGATCCGAAAAAGCACTGCTTCAAACGCATCCAACACGCAGGTGCGTGATTGGATGCATTTTGGCTGCAGCAGAAAGACACCCTACAGTTTTTAATAGGGCGGCTGCTGTGTCAAACAGATCAAGAATTGATATGTCAATTCTTTGAACGATCCAAAAGACGCATCAGAAAGATGCATGTAAACCCGTATCAGTGATCACTTGTCTGACGCCGACACGTGTTTTACATTGAAGGTGATGTAAAAATCACACTGCTCATTGTTAGATGCGCGTTTGGGTCCATTCAGGGTCCGAAAAACAGATCCAAACACGCAAACAGTTGAGTCTGCTCACCCTTCCAAATTCCAGGTCTGCCATCGAGAGCACGGAAAGGTAAAGCCAGAGAAAGTCCTTCATATATTGTAAGTGATGAAAAGGTTCCAGCTCCATGCACGATCAGAAGGATGTATTAAAAGATGTTTTTTTTATTGATAAACAATGTGGCTCCAAAAAGCTAAATAACACAGCATGGCTGCGGCGTTTCGGGAGGGTTAACGACCTTACTCATAGCCTGCTATTTCACCCATAAAGTATCTCTTATATCCCCACGGCACAGAGTAAAAACTATTTGCTCTGTTTTGGAGCCATGTACACGGCCGCAGGAGAACACGTTTCTTCTTTCTTTTTTATGTTCCGCACGAAAACTGGGAGGAAGAATGAACATGTCCAATGTTTTTTGGATCGCTGGCGATCTAAAAAACCATCCGGCGGAAAATCCGTGCAGTGGGGACCGCTGCACGGATTTTCCATAGAGGGCCTTGCTAAAGTTTGACAGCCGGTTTACAGACGGCTTTCAAAACCAAAAACCATCTGTAAAACCGGCCAAAAAATCTGCCGTGGGGACATGCCCTTATATACTAAGTCAAATTAGTTCTCAGCAAGAGACGGAAGTGACATTGGAACATGCGCCCTAATCCTGTTAGTGTATCGCTGCGGTGTTGGCAAAATCGAGACATGCGCAGTCCCTCCCCTCTGTTTGGTGTGTTTGGGTCTGTTTAGGGTCCGAAACCCGTATCCAAACATGCATCTAAAAACGTATCTCAACACGGAGTCAACATGCCGTGTGAATATACCCTAACATCTGTAGCCAGTGTTTGCTACTTTATTATTTTGAACGGTTATTACCTGTTAAATATTACTATAATATCTTCCTGGCAGCTCCGTGGGGTCCTGTCTGCTCGATGATTATGGACTACGTCTCTCAGATCACACGGTCACCATCAGGTCTTCCTCTACTGACTTCTGAAGTTCAGCTCCTTCTGGGTCGCATAAAAAAACAGTGGTTTTCAAAGGAAGGTATTGCAGGCTTCACATCATATGTGCAAGACATTCCTTGGGATGAGATAATTGCTCTTTGCATCAATCACAAATTGAGGGCTTGGGACCCACCCTTACTTTCTACTTCAAAAGGTAAACCCCTTATATATCATACAGATGAATAATGCCGTATATTGTATAAAATATTTACTGTTAAAGTTCTTTTTCTCTCTTAGTTTTTTTTAACCTAGATTAAATTATAATAAGCACATAATGGCTACCATAGTAGGAGTTAGAGGCCGTAACAGATTGCCGGTTTCTGAAGTCAGCTACACAGATTAGATAAAAGTTGATCTAATGCATATGTGGGTCTCCTGAATGCAAATGTTGGGAGGGAAAAAGATGTTGGATTTCAACATGCCTGCCCTTAGTTCCTGTAGGACATAAGCTTATGCCTCACTCTCCATTGAAATATACATGCACAGTAGTCTGTGTCACGTACACCATTACTATGCTTTCTTTCTTTGCAGTTTCAGAGGAGGATCTTTATGTTTATTTCTTTGAAGAAGACTTAAAAAACTTTACATACCCGGAAACATGGGAAAGTGCTCGTCTCTCCACACACCAGAATGTATTAGTAACTTCTAACAGGTGATTGTTTTTGTCTGTATCCTAAAATGTAGAATAGCGGACAAATTTATACTAGTAGAAAAAGTCGTATCATATCTTGGTGCTCTAGTAATACAACTGAACTATTGTGTTTTCTCACTTATTGCATTGCAGTCCTCAAATTAAAAGAAAGCGTCCCTCACAAACCTCTCAGACTCTACATCCTTTGTTTGTATCCAGTGAAGATAATACACAACAAGCACTGAGAGATTCTGAGCTGCCTGATCTGAAGTGTCTTCCATCACAGCTGAATCGTTCGCTCTTAGCTGAGAAAGAGGAGGATGAGAGGTAATAGATTATACTTAGTGTATACTTCACCTTATGTTATTCATTCAAAAAAATGTTTTTGAAAAATATAGATATATGTAGATAATATATAATATATATATAATATATTATATATGTGTGTGTGTATATAGTGTGTGTGTGTGTTGTATATATATATATATATATATATATATATATATATATATATATATATATATATATATATATATATATATATATATATAGAGAAGAGATATAGATATCTATTATATACACACACACACAGTTGAAACCAGAAGTTTACATACACTATAAAAGACACATATGCATGTTTTTCTTACTATCTGACATGAAATCAGAATAAACCTTCTGGCATTTGACAAATATAAATAATTTTGGTTCCTAATTGACCTAAAACGGGTAAGGTTTATTCTGATTTCATGTCAGTGAGAACAACATGCATATGTGTCTTTTTATATACTTTATGTAAACTGTAGGTTTCAAAGATGGATGGATAGATAAATGTGTGTATATTGTGTCTATTAATATTTGTGTAAAATTTACAGTATGTCACAAAAGCGAGTACAACCCTCACATTTTTGTAAATGTTGTGTTATTTATGGGACAATACTGAAGATTTGACACTTTGATACAATGTAAAGTAGACAGTGTACAGCTTATATAATAGTGGAAATTTGGTGTCCTTCAAAATAACTTTCGGTTCACATATTTTGATCAAAAGATGTTTAAGCTGTCCACGACTTTCAACGTGATCTCAAAATCGGGCAGTCCTATGCTATCTTTACCTCTCAATCGAGCCAATCAGGCCTCTCACTGGGTCAACCAACCTCCATTATTCAGAGAGAAAAAATAAAAAACACCCAACCTGCAAGCTGCCCTTCTTATGACAGCCTGTGAGAGTGGGCGGGGACAGAAACCCAAAATGGAAGCACCCCTTCCTTCTCATATAGGTTAAAATCAATGTACACCAAGTATAACGTATGTTTCTGCACACAAAAACATTTCTGAAAAAACGTATGCAAACCTGGGTGCCACTGGCAGGGCTGCGGCACACATGTAATTATACATGTACACACACAGACCGCCGCCAGCGGCACACTACTGCAAAAAGGGCAATACACTACGTGGAAATCCCTAAAGAAGCATTTATGCTATCTATCATACATGAAAAAACTTTGAGACTCTCGGTTCACATATTTTGATCAAAAGATGTTTAAGCTGCCCACGAAATGTTTTTGTGTGCAGAAACATACATTATACTTGGTGTACATTGATTTTAACCTATATGAGAAGGAAGGGGTGCTTCCATTTTGGGTTTCTGTCCCCGCCCACTCTCACAGGCTGTCATAAGAAGGGCAGCTTGCAGGTTGGGTGTTTTTTATTTTTTCTCTCTGAATAATGGAGGTCGGTTGACCCAGTGAGAGGCCTGATTGACTCGATTGAGAGGTAAAGATAGCATAGGACTGCCCGATTTTGAGATCCCGTTGAAAGTCGTGGGCAGCTGAAACATCTTTTGATCAAAATATGTGAACCGAGAATCTCAAAGTTTTTTCATGTACTTCAAAATAACACAGCCATCAATGTCCAAGCTGCCGACAACAAAAGTGAGTACACCCTTAAGTGAAAATGGACAAATTGTACCCAATTTGCCATTTTCGCTCCACGGTGTCATGTGACTTGTTAGTGTTACATGGTCTCAGGTGTGAATGGCGAGCAGATGTGTTAAATTTGGTGTTATCGCTCTCATACTGGTCACTAGAAGTTCAACATGGCACCTCATGGCACCAAGAACAATGGTTTAACGAGACAGGTCACACTTAGAACAGGCCTCACCATGAAAGCAAGCAAACTTGATCACTGGAACCATGTCCTGTGGTCTGATAAGACCAAGATAGATATATTTGGTTCCGATGGTGTCACGCCTGTATGGCAGCCATCAAAGTGAGGCGTACAAAGACAATTGTGTCTTTCCTACAGTCAAGCAGGGTGGTGGGAGTGTCATGGGTTGGGGCTGCATGAGTGTTTCCGGCTGTGGGGAGCTACAGTTCATTGAGGGAACTATTAATGCTAACATGTACTGTGACATACTGAAGCAGAGTATGATCCCCTCCCTTCTGGACTGCAGGGCAGTTTTCCAACATAATGACCCCAAACACACTTCCAAGACCACCACTGTCTCACTAAAGAAAATGAGGGTAAAAGTACTGGGCTGCCCAAGCATATCTCCAGACCTAAGCCCTATTGAGCATCTGTGGGGCATCCTCAAGTGGAAGGTGGAGGAGCACAAGGTCTCTAACATCCACCAGCTCCGTGATGTCGTCATGGAGGAGTGGAAGAGGATTCCAGTGGCTGCAATCTGTGACGCTCTAGTGACCCCCATGTCCAAGAGAGTTAAGGCATTCCTGGAAAATAATGGTGGCCACACAAAATAGACACTTTGGGCACAATTTGTCCATTTTCACTTAGGGTTGCACTCTCTTTTGTTGCCAGCAAAACATTGATGGATATGCGTTAAGTTATTTTGAGGCAGACCAAATTTACACTGTTATACAAGCTGTATACGGACTACTTTACATTGTTTCAAAGTGTCATATCTTCAGTGTTGTCCCATGAAAATATATAATACAATATTTACAAAAAAGTGAGGGGTGTACTGACTTTTGTGAGATACTGTATATTTTTCCACCAATATCCAATGTGTTGGTAAAAAGTAAACTTCTGCTTGGAGTTTGCTGGCAGTTTATCTGTACCATGCCAGCATTTATGTGACCTACTAGCTTTATAGCTTTGCTCTGTGTAACAGATGCTCTCTGGTAACAGGAATCCTGCATCATTCTGAATTTAGTATTTTATCTGAATGAAGAATAAACAACAAAACAAGAAGATCCATTCAGTATAAGAAGGGAATGTATTATCAGTTATAAAACATGTTATGCACACTGAAAAGAGAATGTCTTCAGTATTAGGTTTGATATTTAGATGTATATGTGTAGAGGAGAATTAATTATTTTAGAATTTGTTTTTGTAGTCATTTTAAATGACCTTTCCTTTTCTGGAAGTGGCCATATTGGACACACAGACTTCCTTTTTTTTGTTTGCATGAACGATACCGCAGGATGTGTGTGCTTTGTGACTGTTGACATAAATGTGAGTAAATTGAAAGGGAAATTTAAAGGGGTTGTCTCACTACATTGATTCATCTTACCTTAGTCCTGTTTTCTTGGTTTCACTTTGAATTCAGGGGCGTGTTTACTGCCTTCTACTAGGCTGCAGTAGAAGCCAGGTATGTAGCTATAGCAACCAGTGCCAGCAGCCTATCAGGAGAGATCAAACAGGTCTGTAGCTATAGCGACCTGAGGAGCTGATGCAGCCCATACAAGAGGGGATATCTAGGAATAGGTAGGACACTGTTAATGGACACACATTGCAAAGTGACTTGTTTTTGCAAGATCTTTAACATAAAAAGCAGCAATCCTTGTAGTGAGAGAACCTCTTTAAATACACAGAAATTGGAGTCTCAGAAAGTCATATTGGGAGTACATACAGAACCTTTTCAGTTTGTATAGTACTGCTCTTCTGCTGCATCTAGACGTCCAGTAGTTTAGTAAAGCTGTCATACATATGCACCAGGTGTTGGCTGGGCAAATATGGCACTGGCTGACTGATGAGCTGCAGCAAAATAGGAAGTAGTCTTATTTTTAATGTATATGCTTTAATAGACAGTGTCAAAGCTGCAATATTTTAGGATTTTACACACAAACGCCCACATTTCTTCCCTCTGGAACAGAGTGGGACTTTCAAAGAAAGCTGAGCAAACCTGGCATGAGATGAGGCAGCATGGTGCTTTCCTGCTGCCGCCTCCACTCCTACAAAGAACATCAGCAACCAGATAGGGCTTGGTTGCTATGTACTATTGCTGATCTTTAGACTGCATTGTGGGTAGGTTGGATCACTGGAAAGCCCTTTCGACAGGCTGCTACTTTAATATAATTTTTATTTTCTTTTTTTTTCTATCAGCAGGGTTTTTTCTGCTAAACGCCTTTAAATTAACCATCAATGAATAATATGTACATTTATCCTTTCAGATTCAATGAAAAACTGCAGCAGTTACTTGTGGAAGAACCTCTAAATGCATCTCTTTGCCTGCCTTTATACTTACCCCTCCCTTCTTTGTCGGGTCCTCTGGAAAGTTCTGTTATTGTACCAGCCCTGCAAAAGTCATCCACGTACAGTGCTGGGTATTCTCCCACCAAACCGGATCATATTGTACGCTCCCCCTCACTGAGGCCATCTGTGTCGGACAAACTAAAGCAGTTGGGTATGAATATAAGAGAAAATCAAGATGAGGATATCTCTTTCAGCTTACACCTTAGCACATTGCTTGATGTAGCCAAATTTGAGGAAGGAAGCAGCTCTCCAAAATAAAAAGACCCAATTTACAGCCAGCTATGGCCAAACCATGAAACTTCCAAATCCGAATCTAGAAGTCTTGGTGGAAATGGGACTTTGATCTACATCTGTAATAAAGTGCTTTTTTCCCTCTGTTTGCAGTTATTATATATGTGGACTGATCATTTCTAAATGTCTGCTGATATATTTTTTTTTAGCTATATGTAATTAAAGAGTGGCAGATCTGCTCCTGCAGATAAATGCCTATATTTTATGTACTGGTACAAGTGTATTTATAACGTTTATTAAGCAGTATCTTTTATTTCATTAGAAATAAGAGATTAGATGTTTTTTGTTATTAGAAAATAACAAAAAAGGATGTGTAGACCACAAGATATTTTTTTCTCTTTAAAGGAGTTGTCTCCCTTC
This sequence comes from Phyllomedusa bahiana, assembly GCA_025379985.1. Taxonomy (NCBI): domain Eukaryota; kingdom Metazoa; phylum Chordata; class Amphibia; order Anura; family Hylidae; genus Phyllomedusa; species Phyllomedusa bahiana. The sequence continues at coordinate 9,198 of JAODAL010032173.1, read as the reverse complement.
AGAGTTTCAGAGAATGCATGAATGAAATACTCTGTCACTTCCTGGTTCAGACTGACTCATTTGCATAAGCTCCCTGCTTGTACAGCTCTGTGCTGCGCTTTCAGATGCTAATTAGATCAGATTAGCTTTTCAAACTACTAACAGGACTTCTTATCTGATCCCCAAAACAAAAGCCCTAATTACAGTTCTGTTTATTTTACATAAATCAAGCTTTTTACTGCTGAGCAGCACAGGACACTGGGGCAACCTGTGTGATGACTTCACTCACTGTTATCTCATTGAACAAACAGCAGGGGGAGAATTGTTTACAGGTCAGTACTGAGGGAACTGAAATAGCCAGGGAGGTCATAAATTCACTTGTATCTCCTTAGGGAAAACAGAGGAACAAAGCAATATATTTGGAAAATGTCTTTATTTTGTGTTCCCTACAATTTGAAAGCTATTCTTTGTAGCGAGACAACCCCTTTAAGTCTGTGGGCATGCAAAATGGTCGGATTTTCAGCGGTCTTAGAATCCTAAAACTGTCCAAAATACGATCGTTTTTGCATGCTGTGTAGACATTGCCTTAGCCTCCACTTCCTGCCAGGCTGTGCAGGCCTGGTGTAACGAGATAACTGTGCAGAATGTAATAGCTGATGTCTCATACTCATGCTAACATAATGAACTGGACTTTACATGATTAGTAACCTGTAAATAGTATTAAATTTTGTCTCATAATAAGTTATAAGAATTGTCTGTACATGCTTATTGAAGGTACGGCATATGGGATGTATTGCCTCTATATTCTCCACTGTGTTAGTGTCTAATAATCTAAAACCGGAATAGTTCATACCAGGAACAAAGAAATCTTTTCAGCAAATGTCTGCTGTTAACTTTGTGCAGTGCCATTTATCATACCTGCTGGGAAAGCTGTATGGTTATGATAAACTTGTGTATAGGTGCCCATTAACTGAAGGTGGCTAAAAGTGTCGTGTTTTGGCCTCTAGACAGTATCAGTTGGAGTTTGTTGGATGGAGTTGCACTTTGCTATATATTTTTTTTATTAACTTGGGACCCTTTGTATGACAGGTGAGTAGCATCACTCAAAGATATACAGCGGTATCTACCCTATTATATAGCTCCGAACTTTGTTAGATGCAGTGTGAAAAGAGCCTTAGACTATTTACTATATCTTGGTAAGCAAACAAAGAAACCAAAGGCACTAAAGTGATTTATTTTCTTTTTAAACAGCCCCAAGCCCTGCTTTGTAGGCCTAGCTTTAAACACAACAATCTGGCTGCCATCAGCTGCAAGTAGAGAGGACATGGGAGCTTACTGCATACTGTTCTATTATGGAGTTCAATATGTGACATAGCCCTGCACAGCTTAAGGCGCTTCGGGGTTGTAAGGGTTTCTGGCAACCTGCAAAGTGGCAGGACTTGTGCTAACCCCTGCAACTTAACTGGTCGTTCCCGTCTGGTTTGTGGGTGTTTTGGGGGCGGGTTTAGGCTATTGCCACACAGCATCGGACAAAAACCATCGGAAAGCAGACTGCTTTTAATCCGATGCACGACCGTGGTTTTTGTCATGTTTTGCCCAAAAACCGTGTTCGGTTTTAGCTTATTTTTTTTCATTGGTCCGTATGATTGAATGTATGGGAAACCGACGGAAAGACGGCAAGTGCTGGCGATTTTAACAAGATGTTCCTAAAACCGCCGACGCCAGAAAACGATCTGAAAAAAATGACGTGTAGACCACAAGTCTCTTTAAGTCTCTGGGCATGCAAAATGGTCGGATTTTCAGCGGTCTTACAAGCTAGTTTTTGTATGCTGTGTAGACATAGCCTTAGGCCCCACATCCTGCCAGGCTGTGCAGGCCAGGTGTAACGGGATGCAGTGAGCTTCTATACTCCCTTTTAGTGGTGTGCACATACCGGTAGTTTAAAAGGATTTTGCCACAAAGCAAAATCTCTTCCTGAGACCTGCTTGCGGCCTGCTACGAGCCTGCCTCAGTGAATGGGGAGATGGCCAGGCTTCCACAGCTGTCCACATTCATGTCTATGGGAGCCGAGCACACTTGATCTGCTATTTTCAGAACTGCCTTAGAAAAGAAGTGGGAGAACTGTGCAAGCGCAGCTATCTCCCCGTTCTCTGAGGCCGACTCCTTGCAAGCTTCAGGGAGGGATATTGCTTTGTGGCAAAAACCCTTTTAACACTTGCTTTATTTTAAATGTATCAATGTTGATTTTTGTTTTGGTGACCAGAAATATGTTTTAGCTTTTATATTTTCACACTTTGGAGCCAAAGGTTTTATACAGGTACACTGCTAGGAAATGTATAACCACTCTCTTGCCTTTTCTGGTGGAATAAGATCAGGAAAGGTAAAGTGGCTTCTCGGTTCTTGCGATCTGTTGGACCCCACAATCAACAAGTTATGGCAGCTCCTAGTCCTATGCCATAACTGGCTGTAGTTGGAAACTATTTGTTGTAAGTTCGTAAGTATTTTTTTTCCTACATTGCAGATGTGAATACAAATAAAATACTGAATTGAAATCACGATCTGTATTAAAATGGGCACAATAATGCTCCGTTACTTTTTGGGGGGAAATATACAGTTGTACTCTGCCTCTAAAAGGGGGTTTTGCATATTCAGCAAAGTTAACAACTTCACTCACTAGTAGTATGTCAATATAGTGTACCTTTTTAATATGAAATTTTTATAAATCCTGAAGACCGTTCTGAGGCCTCATTATAGGTTTTATGAACAGTTTACTGTAAACCTTAAATGAACTACTGAAAGGACTAGATGCCAGATGGGGTAAATTGGCCTATTCTTTCGGTCTCTGTACATGTGCCGCCCAAGAGTGCATGCCATGTGCATCGACCCATATAAAAATTAAGCTGAATTTTCCCCACCTCTATATGACCCTGAGGTCCTAAGCAACTGCTGTTATACTTGCTTTTGAAAACAGTGACTGAAAACTTGCTTAACCAGAATATAAAAAAAATGTTAATAATATCAACACCTGGCATATTTCACACAATTTAGGGCCAGATAATCCCTGCCTCGAGATATACTCCCTGTCCCTTTTGACAAGCTCAAAGTTCTTCTGAAGTAAAATAAAAATACAGAGCTCCTAGTTATAGGTCTGGGCCTTGTTTGTGTAGTACTGTGAGGTTTAAAGGAATTTTCCATTTGTAGGGAAAGCTGATCGAGTAGGGGGTTGTAAAATATAAAAGAAACATTTTAACTCCATTTCATTTCAACTGTATTTTTGTTTCCACTGCTGACATCAATGAGAGGCTGCAGTGGTCACATGCCATGTATGCAGAAAGAGACTGCTGAGGCCTGTGAATAGCTGCAGACTCACATGATCAATGACTGTGACGCCATTGATTGGGAGCAAGGGAAGTGGTGGTGGAGCAGAGCAAGTTTAAAAGATGTGTTTTTTGTTAATTTTTTCTTCTTTCTATTTTACAATTTCCCTGCCTGGCTGACAAGGTTTTTCTAAAATAGAAAACACATTTATTTATATAGCACCAACATATTCAGCAGAGCTTCATAGAGATTGCCATTACTCACATTGGTCCTGCTCCCACTGGGGTTGACGATCTAAATTCCAAACTCGCTTATCAGTAGGTTTTTGGGGTAAAAACCCATGGAAACACGGAGACCTTTAAAAATGTTATCCTTGGATAAATTCAAACAGCGAGCATAATTTACTGGTAAAATAAGTATAAATACATGTCCACCAGTAAATATTTCTCAAGACTGGCAACTTGATTTATAAATAGATCTTTCCCCAGATGTTGGTTCCTGTGGTCAGGGATGTCTGAGATATCTTGTTAGCCAGCTTTCCCAGGATCTAGAAAGTGGTATTTCTAAAAGAATGTATCCTAGAGAATCATTTTTTTGCTCAAGTCAGCTTCTTCATTTCTGTACGGATGCGTACTGTGCGCCGGGGAATACGCTGTAAAATCATAGCACTCAAGAAGTGCTTGGATTTTACCGTGTTTGCGGGGCTTACTTCAAGTGCATTGCAGCACAATTATGCCCCAAAGTACTCACCACAAATATACCGTTTGAACATACCCTTACTGTGTTTGCCGTGTGTTTTCCTGTCCCGTCTGGCCATGCTGCTACACAGGAGGAACAGCCACTTCCTGTTTGCATTTGTCCCCATAGGGTCCAGCCGGATTAGGCTTCCCAGTCAATTCCCTTTCACCTGTGGGGTTATGAGGCAGCTCCTCCCAACTCCCTTTGCCTTTGATTCTTGGTGATTGCCAGTGCTCTTGTCAGCCTGTCTTGTCCAGTCTGTTTGTCTATGTCGGGTCTTGTCCATGTCTCATTGCTTGTGTCCTTGTCTATGTTCTTAGCCAGAGCTCCTAGTTGGTTATCCTGGTTTGTCCTGAGCTCCTAACCAGTCTGAGCTCCTAGCTTGCCTCTGTTTTTTGCCTGTGTATCCTAGTCTGTGTGTCCTATTTCCTTGTCTGACTTTGTATTCCTGTTTGCTTGTCTTGTTATTTGGCCTCTGTCAGGCCTTCCCATTTGGCCCCTATTTAGCCATCCTGTCTTCTTTATCTAGTTATAGTTTTTCCTTATGTTACATACCTGGCACATCTCCTAGACCGATGTCTGCCATTTTGCCTCTGTGTGGTACCTTTTGGCGCTTCTGACCCACCCAGGTCAGCTGCCACTGCCGGAGACTGCTCTGAGGTTGCACCTGGTGGCCATCGGGCTTAGGCCACCCTTACCATCAAAGGCTCTGTGAAGAACCCGATGGCCGCTTAGTCATGCCTTCTCAGAGTAAGCCCGGTAGTGGCACAGTGGGTCCACAACCTGCCGTAAATGTGACATTGTTGTAGGATTATATGGTCTTTTACTTGATTTACTGAATGAAAAACTCTGGTCAACAGAGGGTAACCTTTGTGTATTGTTGATCAGACCCAATCATGTAATAAAGTTTAAACCACTGAAATGCTGAATATCCAGTTCCTAGCTGACAACCTGGAGATGTGGCATCATAATTTACTACATTTTTATTGCCCAACTTCTTTCTGAAAGAGGTTGACTGTTTGGACTTGAATGTACTTTGTTATATCTGTTGATTTTTCATCCAAGAGTAGTGAGAGTAGCCCTTCTTCCCTTCCGATCCCATATGCGCAACTGCCAAATTCTGTTTCACTTACACTAATTACATCAACAAACAGTGGGGCACAAAGAGTTCCATATTCCTATGAACCAAAGGGGATTTTTGCTATTCACATTCATGGTTCCCTCAACCAAACAGAAGACTATCTCAATTGCAAAACCCTGCAGCCAAGGTAAAAAGGTCTCAATCTTGAGGTATCTGCCTATAAATTTTTTTTTATAATATTGAGGGTATATTTACACAGCGTGTTGAGTCCGTGTGAACATACGCTTTTAGATGCGTGTTTGGGTCCACTTGGGGTCTGACCGACAGATCCAAACACGCATCTAAAAGCGTCTAAGAAATAGCAATGTGATTTAAATTGCTTTTAGTTTGAAACACGCATCGGTGTTCACACGAGTGATCGGATGCGTGTCTCATTGCGTCTTTCGGATCCATTCCAAGAATTGACATGTCCGATAGACGTAGCAGGAGTCCTATTTTAAACTATAGGGTGCGATCCTGCTGCATCCAACACGCATCCAAACACGAAGCTGCGTGTTGGATCCGTTTAGGATCTGATCGTCATTGCGTTTATGGTTGCGTTTTTCAGATCCAACACTGATCCAAAATCGGATCCAAAAGCGCTGTGTGAACGGCATCTTCATGGCTCACCTAAACTGTACAAAACAAGTATACTGATTGCACCGATATACTGCTTATCTTCTTAAAATAGGCAAATAGCAAAAATCCTAATATCAGATCTCAAAATGCCCCTTCAAATATGTAAAATCACTGATATTGTAAATACTCCTTCAACTAAGTTCGAATCCATATAAAAAGACCAAATAATGTTTATTGAAATGTCTAATAAATTTAGTGTAATATCACAATAATATATAAAATTGTATAAACAAAAAAATCCGTATCTTTTTTTTTTTTTTAAATTCAAAAAAGAGCTTTATTAAAAACGGCATGAATACAAATCGTATTACACTTGATAACAAAGACAGTATCATATCTTAACCCTTTAACACAAACAAAAAAAATAATTTTACTCTTAATTTTTTTCCTCCTCTCCTTCCAAAAGCCATAACTTTTTTTTTTTTCCCCACCTGCATAGACAGATGAGGGCTTTTTTGTTTGCGGGCCAAGATGTACTTTCCAGTGGGGTTATTCATATTACTATAGAATATACGGGGGAACGGCAAAAAAAATTCTAAGTGGGGCAAAATGTGAAAAAAAATGTACTTGTGCCATGTTTGCGGGAGTTTTGTTTTTGCGGTTTTCAATCTTCGGTAAAAATGAGGTGTTATCTGTATTCTACTGGTTGATATGAAATCCGGAAATTTACCAACATGTAGGGTTTCCGTTATGTTTTGGTGGCGTAAAAAAAATTCCAAACATTTTTCATATTTGAAATTTGCGCCGTGGTGCCATTTTGTGCGACCAATAACTTTTTTGAACTAACACCTATGGATGTCAGTGAGGGTGCATTTTTTGCAGGCTGAAGTGCACTTTTTTATTGCTAGCAGTTTGGAATGCATGCGACTTTTTTGATCACTTTTATTCCAATTTTTATAGGACATGAAATAACCAAAAAAACGCAATTTTGGCGTTTGGAATTTTTTTCTTCTATGGTGTTCAGCGTACGGGATAAATGATGTTATATTTTTATAGATCGGACTTTCGGACGTGGCGATACCAAATATGTGTAACTTTTTTATTTTATTGTTTTTATTTGTAAAATGGTGAAAGGGGGGTGATTTCAACTTTTAATACTTTTTTTTTTTTTTTTTTTTTTTTTTTACACTTTAAAACTTTATTTTTTTTTTTTACTGTAACATTGAGTCCCCCTATGGTGCTTGACCACTAGGGGGTGCGATCGTTAATACAGCCTAATGCATTGCATAGAAAATGCATTAGGCTGTACCAAGATGGCGGTTTCCCCACTTCCTGTTTTGGGCCGGAAGTGGGGCAAACGGGAACATGGCAGCGGTCAGAGCCTTCACAAGGCTCTGCGCTGCCATGTTAGCCCACCGGGACTCGGCGAGCTTATCGCTGATGTCCCGATCGGGCTGAAAAACTGTGCGCAGTACTGTTTTTCATCCATTTAGACGCCGCGGCCATCTTCGCCGCGGCGTCTAAAGGGTTAAACAGGGCTGGTGGCGCCGCCCCACCGTGCTGCAAGCGCCAGGTGTTAGCTGCAATTAGCCGCTAACACCCGGCAGCTGTGTAACAGGGTCGCGCTGCAATCCTGTTACACATTTTCCTACAAAACCCCCATGACGTACCCATACGTCAGGGTGGTTGAAAGGGTTAAAATCATACGACCCTAATATCTGTCAAGTTCTAGGGAGTACCTTTTAAGCAGTACAGCCGCTGGCTTATGGTTTTAAAAATGATAATAAAAATGTTACTTAATAAATGTCTTCCTAGTTCATTACTTTTGATATTAAACTGTATATTCTGTACATAAATAATTTGTATCTGCAGCCTTCAATATAAATTGTAAAGTTTTCTATAAACTTGCCACAATTCAGTTGCTGTAGATAAAAAAACAAAACAAATTGCCTTTCAAGCAGATTAATACATTATATTTCCTTTAAGGGGATGGTAAAAAATAAAACTGACAGTTTTCTATCACTATCATGTTAGTGATAGAGAACGACTTAGTATGATGTCAAAGTGGCTTATTGCGCTAACGTTCCCAAAACATTTCACAAACCCGTTTCTATATTTCTAACTCATAAAGCACATTGTGGGCGAATACTTGCAAGTTCCTTGAATTCACATTCCGATGTTGCTCAACATCCAACACATGGACTGTGAAGTTGTCTTCCTTATTGAGCTCTGTGGTTTGAATAAACTTTGAGATTCTTGGTCCGCATGTTTTTGGCCAAAAAATGCTCAAGCCACCCCCGGCTTACAACGGGATCTCAGTTGGGTGGTCCTACTCTATAAATTATCTCTCACCTGGGTCAACATCAGACTCTCACTGTGCCAAACGGCCTCCCAAAAAGCAGAGAGAAAAATAAAAAAGCACCAACCTTTCAAAGCATAGTGCATTGATATAACAGCCTGTGGAGGTGGGCGGGTGCAGGAAACCAAAATGGAGGTATCTACTTCTCCTTATATAGTATAAAAGCAAATATATGCCAAATACAACGTATAGTTCTGCACAGAAAAACATTGCTTTGCTTTTAAACTATATAAGGAGAAGTAGATACCTCCATTTTGGTTTCCTGCACCCGCCCACCTCCACAGGCTGTTATATCAATGCACTATGCTTTGAAAGGTTGGTGCTTTTTTTATTTTTCTCTCTGCATTTGGAGGCCGTTTGGCAAGTGAGAGGTCTGAAGTTGACCCAGGTGAGAGATAATATAGATAGGACCACCCAACTGGCGATCCCGTTGTAAGTCGGGGGTGGCTTGAGCATTTTTGGCCAAAAAACATGCGGACCAAGAATCTCAAAGTTTTTTCATATATTGTAGATAGCATAAAATGCTCCTTTGGAGATTTCCATGTGTTTTTTTGCCCTGTGGTTTGAATGGCCCTTCCTTTTTATCCTCCACTTTTCAATACGTTTCTGTTTGTTTAACCTCAGCATTTTCAGATTTTCTTCTTTTGTTTTTTCATCCTCATCTTCCAAGAGATTTTTTTTTTACTTTTTCTGTTAACATAGCCGTATGAGGCTTTGTGTTTTGGGGGACTATTTATATTTTATAGTGGTATCATTTAAATCACCATTTAATGTACTGAGGAGCCAAATTTTCGTGGGGGGAACTGGAGAAAAAGCAATTGTGCAATTGATTAGTAAGGAGAGGGTTCATTTTTACAGACTTCACCATGTGGTATAATGGACATGTTATCCTTAAAACCCAATTTATATAGTTCTTGTTATGGTTCACTACTAGTGTTGAGCGATTATTATCGACAAAGTTGAAATCGGCACAGTTTTTATGTTGATCGAAATTTTTAGTATGCGATAATTTAGGTTAAAATCTGTGCATCATCTATTAATATCGCGCCATTTTTGGCGCTTCCCGTCATTTTGGGGCCCAAATCAATTCAGAATAGAGCAGGGT
>JAODAL010032172.1:0-47359 GCA_025379985.1 Phyllomedusa bahiana | reverse complement strand
GTCGTTTTTCCTCAACATAATCCTAACCCCTGGGGATCATAGAAGCTGTTATGGGTTAAAGGCTTATCTGGTTTGTAAACCCCATTTTCATTTAAATTATTAAAGAAAATCCATGTAGTCTGAAGATAGAACATCCCCGAAGTGTCTCTGGCTTTGTAAGACTCAGAATATCTTTACATTACATGAACAGCAAACTGGTTTCAATGGGAAATGTGTAATGATCTATTTCCCCTGCAGTGTGTCATTGCAGGAGAATGCAGAGAATACTCGGGGTTAGCCGCAGAAGGAGATCTTGTGATAAGCTTTTTAGCAGGGGGAGATTTTAAGGACAGAAATGTATTTATTGCTTGATGTCTTCCTGTTTCCCAAAACAGCCATTACTCAATTTTTTTATCTGTTTTAGCTATCTGACTGCATAGATGTTGTTCTTCACATTATGTTTCTCTGTATGTCAGAACAGTTTGCCAGTTCGTAACAGGCACAGTTAGCAAAGTCCAAATTGATGGTGGGATCAATGGCTTTCTGTGTTATTTGTTCTTAGATCACAACAAAAACCATTGAAAAGCTTGAGATGACTTTGTACCCTAACATATATGTTATCTCAAGTTTATCTCTCCTACATAGGCACTTATAGTTTTAGTAAGCTATAAAACAGCTGCTGTGCATGAATATAAGCAACAATGCACATATACAGTACATCCAATTGTGTGAAGGGGCTCCCAACTGGGGTTATCTCACCCTGCTCATAGAGCCACAGCCAGTTTCAGACTCACAATTCCTGGTCAGGCTGTGGGTGGTTCTTCAATAGTAATTATTATATCAGCTCTGCTATTCCGAGCTGGTCCTTTTACAGTGACATGAGTGCAGGATTTGTAAACTGTTTTGCACAAAGCTAAAGAGCCCTATTGGGTTAAAGCTTCTTAATAAGTAAGTGAACACATTTGTAAAAAAGAAACATGGACCGCACATCCTTGCTATACGTTGATCTGATGCTTCTCAGCATAATTTTTTTTGCAAAAATGAACATGAGGTTGTGCCCCTCATTTGTGTGGTTTTTGCTGCCTCGGTGACCGCCATGCAGTGTTACCCCCATTAGCGTAGGGACCCACTTTAAAGAGGTCGCCGTGAAGTGGCAAGCGGGCAAATAAGTTTTGATCAAAAAGTATACCAAGAACCTCCTTTTCGTTTTTGTAAAAAATTATGCTGAGAGGCATTAGATCTACATACAGCAAGGATGTGCAGTCCATTTTTCTCTTTTACAAATGTGAACACATTACTTACTGAGAAGATAAGGGTGCTTTCACACAGCACAGTTTTGGTGCAATTTTAACTGTTCTCCAATTAAAATGCCTTTATTACAGCAAGCTTCTTTCAGTTGTTTAAATTGTTCAGAAAGGTGTTTCAAGTAAACTAATCAATTACCTGTGTTTGAAATCTTGGTGGATTACAAAACACTAATTTATTATAACCCTTTTCCAAACAGTTTAGATAAGTGAAAGAAGCTTGCTGGTAATAAAGGCAGTTTAATTGGAGCACAGTTAAAATTCCACCAAAACTACGCTGTGTGAAAGCACCCTACGGAAAACAGCAGGGATTAAGTCGTCACCTCACTGCTTCTGCCTGTAAAAGTAGAGGGAGGTGGCTGGTAAGTGGGAAATGTGTGTGCAAAAGTAGAAGATAAGATCTGCTCCTAACTCTGAAGAGAAGCAAAATCAGAACAGCAATGTATTTGGTAATATTTACCTTTGTCTACACCTTTAACGCAAATCAATGAAGTGAGAATACTCCTCTAAGCAGTTTATTGTGCAGGAAGGCACAGCAATTAATGCTGTACATTGCTGCACAAAAATCACTGCAAAAATCGTGATTTTTGCCGTGATTTTTGTGCAGCAATGTACAGCATTAATTGCTGTGCTTTCTACACAATAAATGCATTAAAAAAAGCATCAAAAATGCACGGTGTGAAAGCATCCTTAGGGTGCTTTCACACGGAGCGTTTTTTCGTGCGTTTTTGGTTGCATTTTTGTGCAGAAATGTACAACATTAATTGCTGTGCCTTTTGGGCACTAAAAAAGTTTATCCAAAAACGCACCAAAAAAAAATGCTCCATGTGAAAGCACCCTAAGACAGGGTTCACACACTGCTTCTTTTGCTGCGTTTCTCAACTGCGCTAAAAACCCGCACACTTTTTTATTTATTTATTTATTTTTTTTTATGCTGGTGGTTTTGTAATAGAATACTTGGAAATTGGGGTCAACTGCAACCTGTCAACCCACCCTAGTGACCACACATTTCTGTAGATGTTCACCTGCAAATCCCTATGGCTGCTCATTGAGCTACTTAAAAATCCATGATGCATGTGCTGCACTGGTTCTCAACCATATTCTGTCAAGACAGCACCGTGTGTAAGATGAAAAAAAAAAAAAAAATCACAGAAAAATGGGACATTATATACTTGAAATCACAGAAACATGACCATGATTGCAGGTCATAAAACCATTCCCAGTTAGGCTATGTTCACACGGCTTAAAATGGGCGTAATTACGGGCTGGAATATGTCCCAGTCATTACGGTCTCGTAGAGAACCATGGATTATGTCTCCTCTCCCTGCGCGACGAATACGCTGCGGGGGGAGAAAGTGACATGTGAATTACTAGCGGCGTATAACGCCACTGGTAATGAAAGTTATGGGCCAGCTAGGTGCCGGCCCCCCGCTCCCGCCCCCGTCCACACAGCGTAATTGCGGGGCGTAATTACGCCCTGCAATTACTCCGTGTGTACCTAGCCTAAGAGTGCTTTCACACAGTGCGTTTTTGATCCATTTTTTAATGCTTTTCTTTTGTGCAGGAAGGCACAGCAATTAATGCTGTACATTGCTGTACTAAAATTGCAGCAAAAATCGCGGGAAAAATTGCGATTTTTACCACAGTTTTTGTACAGCAATGTTAATTGCTGTGCCTTCCTGCACAAAAAAACCATTTTAAAATGGCATGGAAAATGCACCAAAAACGCACTGTGTGAAAGCACCCTTAGGCTAGGTACACACGGAGTAATTGCAGGATGTACAGTACGCCCCGCAATTACGCCACTGTTTGGGAGCTCGCGGCGATCAGCGCGTACTCCCGCGGGGCAGGGGAGCCGGCAGCCGGCCGGCCACATAGACATTCATTGCTAGCAGCACGTGTTCGCTGCCAGTAATTGACATGTCACATCTCTCCCCGCGCGGCGTGTACGCGATCGGGGAGTGGAGGCGTAATCCATAGTTCTCTATGAGAACTGTGGATTACCATAATGACTGGGGTGCATTTCGCCCGTATGTGAGCGCAGTACGGCGCGAAATACGGACCGAAATGTGCCCATTTGACCCTGTGTGAACCTAGTTTTAGAGGTAATAAAAGCCCCAGTGCTATGTGGGAGAAGTTGCACAGGTGCAGATTACTGATGAATGATTGCTCTCACACCTATCCATGAAGAGAGGTGTGTGGAGAGAGTGCTTAGTACATAACTACATATTGAATAAAAAAAAAACAGTTCACACCAGTATGTAAAAATGCCACAATACCATACAAAGGCGATTGTATTTGCTGATGTGGAAAAATGATAATAAATGACTCACGCCTACTATTCATGAGGGGGGTGATTGTCAGTATTACAGTCAGACATAGGGTAGAAATGTATGGTTAGATAAGCCTAAGAATTAGAAGTGCAGTATAATTATAAGCTTTAAAAAACACAAACATAACACACAACACACACACACCCCCCTCTATCAAACTCCCTTAGGGGTGTGTTCACACGGGGTAATTTCGGTACATTTCGCCGCCTAATTGCGCTTTTAATTTGCCAAAAGTTCCCAAAAAAAAATTTTTACTCGCCCTCTCACGCCGAAAATACATGTTGTATCCATAGTAAGGGCAGGTCAAATTTTCGCAGGTTTTCCCCCAGCGGAAAATTTGGTTTGAAACCCGCAACATCCACGGGTTTTGCGTCGGACGGTTTTGCCGCCGGCGGTTCCCGGCGGCAAAACATTGTAGAAGCACAATCTTCCGTCGGTTTCCGGACGGAAGATGTGCTTCTCAATGGGAGGGGGGAGGGCTCTTCTCCGCTTCTCCGGCCGGTATTTGTCCACTGCTGTGTGGATGCGCCCTTACTTTGCATAGGAGAAAAGCTGTCGGTCAGTGGTGTTAGGGTGGGGACAGTCTACACCTCATGAAATCTCTGGACACATAATTCACAATGCTCACAGCAAATTTCAACTAATACACTAAAACTTTCAAAAAACCGGCACAGTGCTGAAATCATAGTGTCTTTCACCACTTGGTAGTGCTCTAAGAGAGAAGCATAACTGTGGTGACAAATTCACTTTAAAGAAACCATGTCACTGGAGCTTCATGAGAATAGATTAGACACCTTCTCTCAAAGAAAGAAACTGAGGTTGTTAAAGGAGATATATTAAATAATTCACTAGAGCGGTAAAGAGTAAAGATTGCACTCTTTACTGGCCTTTATCATGGAGGAAGTACTAGTGTTCTGTTTTAGTGCCGATCAATTTGCCAGTTGCAGTCATCTCATCCCTGTCATTTTTTTCATCATATCATTTGTATATAATGGAAATGCGTACCTTTGGTGACACAGAATTTTTTTCATAGCTTTATTAAAAAAAAAAAAAAAAACAATCGCACTGTGCAAATAATCCAAGCTGTCAAGGATCAACTTTGATTGCAATTAAATATATGGAGCTGAGGAAACGTCTCTTATGGCTGAACTGTGTGTTTAAAAAGGAGATAGAATTATGAGCCACGCTGTCAATTTACTCTGCTGAAATGGTATTAGACAGAAATCTTATCAAGTACAAACCAAATGGCCTCTTTTGATTCCAGGTATAATCCAGGTTATTACTTACATCGTATTCACAGCCTGGTAACATGGTCATTGAATATAAAACAGCCCTGTGCGAGTTTGTTCTCATTTGTTAGCAATTTTGGGGAAGAGGATTCATTTCTTTTTATTGCAATTGTGCACATTCTGTTTCATAAATGTGCATTCCGATTCTATGTTCAGCCTCCTGTGGCATTTGTCTGAATTATTCTTTGATTGCAGTAGTAAAATGTGTGTCCTGTCTGGCCATATGTTTCAAGACAGGCTATTTTTACTGTCAAGCCTAATGCTAAGATGTTATGAGTAAGTAATATCTCCCTTACCTGTTGGGGAAAAAAATGTCTTATTACGTACTGTGCAAATTTTTCTGATTGTTTATATAGTTCACTATTTATTTTTTAAGCTAAGGTTTGGGTGTCCTTTAAATTACTTGCAAAGACATTACCACCAAATTTTAGATCATAGTTTCAGAGATGCGCGCCCACACCATGGCTTGGAGTTTTACCATAAATTTGCATTCTTATATGTTATAAATGAACCCCTGTTTGATGGGACTATTGCAAACATAGCTACTTAGCACAGTTTCTGAATAAATGTAACAATGCTAATTGGCACAGGATGATAGACTGACCGTTCAAACAAATGATAGCCAACTAGCAGTCATATGCAAAAAATTATCTTGTGCTATATCAAGATACAAAAACAGTAGAATTCACTATTAGACACTGGAGCTGCAGAACACCAGGCAGATAATTCCAGAGACACGGGTAAGGGTGATACCATAAAGGCTTCAATCTGCAAGCAAGACTTTAGCAACAAAACTGACCCTAACAAAATCTTCTGAGACCTTTTCCTAGACCTACCTCTTCAAGTTTTCTTGACCACCAGACCCCAGACCTTATTCTATTCCTTAGATATCCCTAATAAACATCCCTTAGCTGCAATTGATCCTAATACTCCAAACAGGACCCAAGATTAAACATTTCTGACATCACAAACAGAAAAGCTTAAAGGTGTTTTCTGGGAGTTTAAATATTTCATAGAACATGATATACAGTAATTATATTTAAAAGTAAAGATATTTCACTACCTTCATGTGTTTCTTTTCTTTTGCTCCTTATTCATCTATCATAAGATACTCTTTTGCAGTGAAACTTCCTGCTTGTGGGAGTGCCAGTAGTTCTCCAGCTGCTCTTTCTTACAAGTTCCAGACTGCAATGCAGCCAAGGACTTCCCACCACGGTTATCTCTGCTAGACATTGTGCTGACATAAGTGTGTGATCCCTCCATCTCTGTACTTGCCGTCATGATAATGATGATAGCTAGGACTCATGAGTTACTGTGTAAACTGTACAGTGCTGCAGTCATCACTGTCATGACAACAGTACACAACCCCCAACTCTGAACTGCTGTCCTCTGCTCCCACTACTGTTGGTAAGTTCTGCCAGCAGGATTCAAAGATGAACAAACAGTCCCCCCTCCCCTGTAATCACTCTAATGTAATTATTTCTATTTAGTTGCAAACTGTAGGCTGGAAAGAGTGAATGGAGCTAGATTGTTATCTGCTCAGGTCACATCCACTACAGGAGGGTGTTTCTGAGCCGAGACAGCTTCAAAGCACCTCCACTGAGTAATGAGAAAATCTACTTCAAAATGAAGCTGAAGATTTGAGTATGGATTCCGCTCCTCAAATCCTCAGCAAATTAGTGTAAAATACATATGGATAGGGTTTTAAAAAAAAACCACCAACATGTGGCAGGTTTAATGTAGAAAAATTTGTAAATCCACAGTATGCATATTATATTGTGGAAATGCCATGGATTTTCACTGTAGATTTCAATCCTTCACTGGATAGGGTAAAATCTGCAGTGAATCTGCAGTACAATCTTTAGCATGATCCAAGTAACTGAAAAATTCTGCCAAATGTGTCCTTAATATCCTTGCTGCATATTCCTGATACACCTACATCTTTCAAATATATTGAGTATATGTAGATAATTCCATGGTTTTCAGTCTGCCATGTCTTTATGTTGATTGAGGCTTGTGTTTCCCTTAATTTCCTTTCTAGGTAGACACTGATATATTTGTAGTTGCATGTCCAGATAGACCCTGTATATATTGTAGTTGTATGTTCAGGTAGACGCTGACACATGCCTGTAGTGGATGATAGTGGCATCAGTCATATAGTGCCAATACTCAGTGGCATCAGTCCTAAGATTCACTGTAGAAAAAAAAAAAAAAAGGATTCTATATGGTATAAACTGTGAAAATTTGCCGCACTCTAAATAATTGTAAATCCAGGGAACTTGTTTGTTTCCCATGCACAGCTCTCACAAAATCCTGTTTCAGGCTTGACAAAAGCTCTTGTGAGAGCTGAAACGCTGCTGTACATGATTTAATAAGTCAGTTCTTTTGATTTTCAAATATTTTGAGTTCTGTGAATTTTATCTGTTTGCACGTATATAGCTCATGCCACCTAAATAGAGCAGCACAATGCAAGTGAATGGGGTACATGATCCCTAGCCTGTATGTACAAACAGGTAAAAACCACAGTACTTCAAATAATTGAAAATCTGAAAGTATGTATGTGTGTACGTGTTATATATATATATATATATATATTTATATATATATATATATATATATATATATAAAAAAAATATATATTACATTTAGATGTTTTTTTTACATGGGACTGCACATGAGATTTATGTTGGTCCACCGATGTAAGACTGTACATCTTATATGGGACTGCTGTGTTTTCTCTGTGTTTTACATGAGACTGCACATGAGATTTCTGTGGGTCTGCCAATGTAAGACTGCACAACTTACATGGGACTGCTTCTCTCTCTCTCTCTCTCTCTCTCTCTCTCTCTCTCTCTCTCTTCGGTTCTTCTGCTTCGACATTCATCTCGTCCGAGCTGCGCCTGCTCCTACGTACATCTCGTCCGTGCTGCGCCTGCTCCTACGTACATCCCGTCCGTGCTGCTCCTGCGTACGTCAGTCCGGTGTCTCGTAGTGTCTGCTCCTGCGTACGTCCCGTCCGTGCTGCTCCTGCGTACGTCCCGTCCGTGCTGCTCCTGCGTACGTCCCGTCCGTGCTGCTCCTGCGTACGTCCCGTCCGTGCTGCTCCTGCGTACGTCCCGTCCGGGCTGCTCCTGCCTCCGTCCCGTCCGTGTGCTTGCTCCCTGCGTCTGCTCCTCGTCCGTCGTGCTGCTCTCCGTCCGCTGACCTGTTTCGCGTTGTCCAGTCGACCTTCTGCGCTTGCCTGGCGTCTCGTCCGCGACCTGGGCGGGACAGGACACTCCACGGACAGCCAGTAATGCTTTAGCTGGGCGTAACCCGACCTGGGCTCAAACACTATTGCTAAGCACAAATGAAGCAGCCCATTCTCATAAACCATAGCTCTTTGCTAATGATAACCAAGGACATACATGCTTAGATTTTTGGTCCCCTCATTTTAAACTATGATCTTCATAGTGAGACTACCCCTTTTAGAAACTATATTGCTGAAGTATACTTTTCTCCTATAACCTATGGCTGTCGCTGCCATTTAAGCAGTCTATAAGCTAAAAAACTTTCTTAAAACTCATCCTGGATTCTTCTCTTGTTTAAAGGTCACAGAAATTGTTCATATTTTACTGACCAAAACTTGATTGTACAAATACTTTCTTTTTCTTTTTAAGTGTGTTTTTTCCTTTCTACCTTTATTACAGAGAGTATACAAATCTTGTTACTGTGAGGGAAAAAAGCAATCATTATAACAGGATTTTGCTGCAGCCTTCAAAGAAGGTTTGACATGTCTATCATCTTTTCTTACTGTTTTTAAGTAGCATCTTGACATTATCTTGGTTTTTTGTAAGTAGAAAATAAGCTACGAAGTAAAAAACAGACATCAAATATTATGTTCAGCTGAGCAAGGAATGTTTGAGTAAAGAATAGAACATTTTCATGTTGTTGGCCTTTCAGTAATGAGGAGCCTTAAAGAGAAAACAGTAAACCATAGTTCTCATCCTCGTGGTCCGGAGCAGTGTCTCCTAAACCTGTCCTGAACTGACCATGTCTGTGTTGCACAGGCAATTTTTATTTGGTTTCAGTAGATCGATAATTGGACTTGGCTGATTGGGGTTCTTTAAACATGGTTTTTGTAGAAGTTTGAAACACGTCAGATATGTCCTTTCTTTGTGATGTGATTATTTAATGAAGCACCGCCGCGGCCCTGTGGTATTTAGCTGGGCAGTGGCATGATATAATTACCTCATTGTGCCGCTGCCTCTCCCCGTCATAGGCTATGCGGCTGAGCAGCCGTCCTAGGATCGTCCTGGCGCTATGATGTCACACCGCCAGTATCAGGCAGAAGAGGAATGCACTTGGCTGGGGAAGCAGGTAAGTATTATTGTTATTATTTTTAATGGCGGTTACCTGCCTGAGGGGACATATCTACATACCTGCCTGCCTGAAGGAACATATATCTATATGCCTGACTGAGGGGACCTATATCTATATGCCTGACTGAGGGGACATATATCTATATGCATGACTGAGGGGACATATATCTATATGCCTGACTGAGTGTACATATATCTATATGCCTGACTGATGGGACATATATCTATATGCCTGACTGAGGGGACATATATCTATATGCCTGACTGAGGAGACATATATCTATATGCTTGACTGAGGAAACATATATCTATATGCCTGACTGAGGAAACATATATCTATATGCCTGACTGAGGAAACATATATCTATATGCCTGACTGAGGAAACATATATCTATATGCCTGACTATGGGGACATATATCTATATGCCTGACTATGGGGACATATATCTATATGCCTGAATATGGGGAACATATATTCTATATGCCTGACTTATGGGGGACATATATCTATATGCCTGACTATGGGGACATATATCTATATGCCTGACTATGGGGACATATATCTATATGCCTGAATATGGGGACATATATCTATATGCCTGACTATGGTGACATATATCTATATTCCTCACTAAGTGGACATAAATCTATATGCCTGACTATGGGGACATATATCTATATGCCTGACTATGGGGACATATATCTATATGCCTGACTATGGGGACATATATCTATATGCCTGACTATGGGGACATATATCTATATGCCTGACTATGGGGACATATATCTATATGCCGGACTGAGGGGACATATATCTATATGCCGGACTGAGGGGACATATATCTATATGCCGGACTGAGGGGACATATATCTATATGCCGGACTGAGGG
Source organism: Phyllomedusa bahiana (assembly GCA_025379985.1). Lineage (NCBI taxonomy): Eukaryota > Metazoa > Chordata > Amphibia > Anura > Hylidae > Phyllomedusa > Phyllomedusa bahiana. The sequence goes on along the minus strand of JAODAL010032172.1, from coordinate 37,202 downwards.
GACCTATATCTATATGCCGGACTGAGGGGACCTATATCTACATACATGCCGGAGAAGCGTCCCGGCGCTGGCGGCGTGATGACATCACGCCATCAGTGTAAGACAGAAGAGGAACGCTGGGGAAGCAGGTGAGATCAGTATTATTGTTATTATTTTTAATGGCGGTTACCTGCCTGAGGAGACATATCTATATACCTGCCTGCCTGAGGGAACATATATCTATATATCTTCCGGCCTAAAGGAACATATATCTATATATCTACATGCCTAAGGGAACATATATCTATATATCTACATGCCTGAGGGAACATATATCTATATATCTACATGCCTGAGGGAACATATATCTATATAGCTGCCTGCCTGAGGGAACATATATCTATATAGCTGCCTGCCTGAGGGAACATATATCTATATAGCTGCCTGCCTGAGGGAACATATATCTATAAACCTGCCTGAGGGGACCTTTATATACCTGCCTACCTGAGGGGACATATAACTATAAACCTGCCTGAGGGGACCTTTATATACCTGCCTACCTGAGGGGACATATATCTATATACATGCCTGCCTGCCTCCCTGAGGGGACATATATCTATATACATGCCTGCCTGCCTGCCTGAGGGAACATATATCTATATATATGCCTGCCTGAGGGAACATATATCTATATACATGCCTGCCTGAGGGAACATGTATCTATAAACATGCCTGCCTGCCTGAGGGGACATATAAATATACGCCTGCCTGCCTGAGGGGACATATAAATATACACCTGCCTGCCTGAGGGAACATATTTATATACCTGCCTGCCAGAGTGTATATATACCTGCCTAACTGAGGGGACCTATTAGCTTCCTATCTGAGGGGACTTGTATACCTGTAGGTAAGGAGTTGCTGGAATAGTGAGGATTCTAAGATATATAATAATAATAATAATAATAACCTTTATAAAGTGCCAACGTATTCCGCAGCACTTCACAAGATAGAGGGAATAAGCACAGACAAACCAGACATTACATTATAAAAAAGCTACTTACAAATGAGACACAAGGTGTCAGGGCCCTGCTCGCAAGAGCTTATAATCTATTAGGGGTGACGCAAATGGTGAGAAGGGCTTAGTTTACAATGGTCCAGCCATGTTACATAAATATGGGGTTGTATACATAAAGTGCATGAACCTGCCATCCCAACCATACATCTATATACAGATAAGTGCCTGTGGGTGCCAAAGTGCAGGAATTGATGAATGTATGACAGAATTTGGGGGGGTTAACAATTAGGGATTTTGGTAGGCTTGTCTAAGAAGATGAGTTTTCAGAGCACATTTAAAACTGTGAGGGTTGTGAGTGTGCCTGATCACATGGGGTAGCATGAACTGGTGCAATACGTGTAAAATCTTGGAGACAGGCATGGGAGATTCGGTTGAGTGAGGTGTGTAATCTCAGATCAGTAGCAGAGCAGAGAGACCGGGTAGGGTGGTAGACAGAGATGAGGGAGGAGATGTAGGATGGTGCAGCGCTGTGGAGAGACTTATGGGTGAGAGTGATTAGTTTATTTTGTATTCTGTACTGAATGGGCAGCCAGTGCAGTGACTGACACAGGGTAGAGGCATCAGTATAGCAGCTGGAAAGAAAGACAAGCCTTGCTGCTGCATTCAAGACAGTTTGGTGAGGTGAGAGTTTACGTAGAGGGAGACCAACACCTAGAGAGTTACAGTGGTCAAGACGAGAAATAATAAGAGCAACAATAAGAGTCTGGGTTGTTTCCACAGTCAGGAAAGAACAGATTCTGGAGATGTTCTTAAGGTGCAGGTGACAGGAGCGGGCAAGGGATTGGATATACTGGGTGAAGGACAGATCAGAATCTAGTATAACCAAAAGACAGCGGGCCTGCTGGCTAGGAGTTATGGTGGTGCCACACACAGAAAAATAGCAGGGTGTGGTTGGTTAGTAGACGGTGATTTGACTAAAAGTTCAGTTTTAGTGAATGTTAGTTTAAGATAGATGGAGGACATGATGTCAGAGACAGCGGACAGACAGTCACTGGTGTTTTGTAGCAGGGCAGGAGTGATGTCTCGGGAAGAGGTGTATAATTGGGTGTCATCAGCATAGAGATGTTACTGAAAACCAAATCTGCTGATGGTTTGTCCAATGGGAGCTGTGTAGATTGAAAAGAGGAGAGGACCAAGAACGGATCCCTGTGGAACCCCGACAGGAAGAGGAGAGGAGGTGGAACCTGAAAATGAGACACTGAAGGAGCGGTCAGAGAGGTAGGATGAGAACCAAGAGAGTGCGGTGTCCTGGAGGCCAATGGTGCAGAGCATGCTGAGGAGAAGGTGGGGATCTACAGTGTCAAATGCTGCAGAGCGATCCAGAAGAAGCAGCAACGAGTATTTACCCTGTGACTTCGCTGTCAAGAGATTATATGAAACTTTTGCTAGAGCAGTTTCTGTGGAGTGTAAGGTGCAGAAACCTGATTGCAGAGGGTCAAGAAGAGAGTTATCAGAGAGATAGCGGGTTAGACGAGAGTAGACCAAGCATTCTAGGAGTTTAGAGAAGAAAGGCAGGTTAGAGACTGGTCGGTAGTTGACAGCGCAGGACGTGGCCTTTTTCAGTAAAGAAGTTATAACCGCGTGTTTAAAGGAAGATGGAAAGATCCCAGTGTCCAAATCTGCAGAGACTTTATTTTTGTCGGCAGAAGTCAGCATGGTGGTGTGGACCGGTTGGAGAAGAAAAGGGAACATGAATGGTTCATCGGAGAAACGTCACCTGTGAGCCACTAAATGTACCTGAACTGTAATCACTTATATGCGTGCAAAGTAATGGTATGGCAGTAGTATTCATTCATTATTTGGGGGTCATATGCAGTTATATTGTGGTGGTATTATTCAGTCACTATGTGGGGTTGTTGGACTCAGGGGAGCAGAGGGAGAGTTGGACTCAGTTCCCCCTTTGAGGCATAGGGGAGATCGTGATAAGTTATTGAAGATAAAGCAAGGTAAATGAATATTTGAGTTACAATCACTGCAGCCATTAGGTCTTAATTTGGTTTTTCGAGATAGGATGTAACATTGTTTGTTGTTTTTGTTTGTTCTATGATTTTTAATCTTATCCTTTTTGTATCTATTTTTATAGGTCAAAAAAATGGATGGATCCTGGAGTTGGATGTATAAAGATTTATATGATTGTTTGTATTAGTTTGTGGATATAATAAATAAATAGTGCAATGATTAATGTATTGAATTGTATTAGTGTTGAGCGATTACGTTGGCCATCGACATCGGTCGATAGTCGACCATCATCGACAAGATATTCGATGGTCGATGGTAGATTATGATCGATGACCATTAAAGTCTATGGGAGAGCAACAACACCTTCATTCTTACACCCAAACAGGGCTGGAGCAGCTGGAATTAAAATCTACAACAGTCAAATGGATGCGTGCTACATCTTAGGCAACACACTTAGGTTATAAAACCCACAGAAAAAAAATCACAGACCATTCACTATCCCTGTCTATGACCCTTAAACCTGCACCACCCACAAATTAAAAAGTGCCAGAAGGCAGTATGAGTTGAACCATCATTTTACTTGAACTGGACACTGAATATCCCTGTCCTGGAAAAATCGCAGCGACATGATGCCCACAAACCTGCATGACCCCAAGATTAATAAAAGTGCCGGAAAAAGGAGTCTTTCAACCACCATTTTAGGTTTCAATGGACATATACTGTCACCCCTTTGTCCTGGGTAGCGCTTGCCCCTCCGTATGAGTGCGGACCAATTGAGCTTCACTTGGAAATACTGGTGGTTAACGCTCCTGTTCCACCCAGATGCCCTTTTTCTTGGCATTCTTTTTCTCATTTTACTCAACGTGCTGGAGGAAATTGTCTCTGTACTTTGTTCTCTGTCTGTGCTCCATACTCCATGTCCTCTGAATAACCTACATCTGGTCAAGTTTTCCTGTACCTCCCTTGTACAATTCAGAGGAATTTTTTTACTAGCTATTTTGTACATGCAAGTTTTTTAGTAGTTTAATTCTAGAAAACACATTTTTAAAATAGGATGGAATCCCACCATGTCTTTGTTTCTCTTTTTTTTAATTGTATTAAATGGGTTGTCTCAATACAGGGATTGATAGCTATGTTAAAGATCTTGTAAAAACAAGTCATTTTGCAATATGTGTCCATTAACAGTGTCCTACTTATTCCTGTTTCTGACAGCACCATCACCCTTGAGCCACTCTTGACAATTGAGAAGAACAAATGTATGTTAGAAACAACATTTTTTTATAATATGACTTGTAGTATAGCTGCATGTCACAGCAAAATGCCCAAAAATTCAAAGCATGACCATTAGCCACTTTGGCATTGTGAGACAAATGTCGTTAGAAACAATTTTTTTATAATAGGACCTGTAGTATAGCTGCATGTCACAGCAAAATGCCCCCAAAAAATTCAAAGCATGACCCTTGAGCCACTTTGGACAATTGTGAAGAACAAATGTCTGTTAGAAACAAAAATTTTTTATAATAGGACCTGTAGTATTGCTGCATTTCAAAGCAGCATGACCCAAAAAAATTATAAAAATGACTTCTCAGCCACTGTAAAAAATTGTGAGGGAGAAATGCCACTTAGAAGCCACATTTCTGTTCCAAAGGACCATGATTATTGCTGTATCTCACAGCAACATGACCCCAAAAAATTATAAATATGACTTCTCAGCCACTATTAAAAATTGTGAGTTAAAAAATGCCACTTAAAAGCCACATTTCTGTTCCAAAGGACCATAATTATAGCTGTATCTCACAGCAACATGACCTCAAAACCATTGACAATGCGAAAACTTAAAGATAAAGTGAGTAAATGGAATACGGTGTTGTCATGAAACCTTGCTGTCTTTTACAGTCTCCTCACAGCAAAACCAGCAAAATGAACTGTTGGGAAAAGAGAATAAAAATTGCAGTAAGAAATGATCATTTTAAAAAAAAGTTTTCAAGAGGACCATTTCTGTTTGAAGAGGAATGTGAAGTAGATGGCAAACTAATCGGTGACCTCGGCAATTGGGGCCACAACATCATCAGAGATCCATGCCTGATTCATCTTGATGAAAGTCAAACGATCCACATTATCTGTGGAAAGCCGGATGCGTTTGTCTGTAATGACTCCTCAAGCTGTGCTGAAGGTCCGCTCAGATATGACGCTGGCTGCTGGGCAGGACAACACCTCTATGGCGTGGCGAGCGAGCTCGGGCCATTCGTCCAATTTGGATACCCAGAAGTCTATTGGGTCCCGAACACATACAAAAACATCGGTGTTGATACGCAGATAGTCGTGCACCATGATCTTAAGCTGGTATCTGTGTGTTGGATGTGTGCCCTGCATTGCATGCGTTGGTGAGGTGGTAAATAAAGATTGCCAGAGGTCACCCATTGGGCTTCTGCCACCTTGCCTGCTGCTGCTGCTGCAGCTACGGCTACTTGGCACTCTACTGCTGTCACGTCGCTGATGTTGTTCCACCGTGACATTTGAAGAACGTGAAGCAGATGCAACAGATATCTCCAGGTGGTCAAGCAGCACGGTCTCCATTTCCTGCATTTTACTCTCTATTTGGGTGGGTGGAAGGAAAGTGCTGAGTTTTGTTTTGTACCGTGGATCCAGGAGGGTGGACACCCAGTAACTGTTGTTCATTTTGATGGCCTTAATGCGAGGATCTTGTTGGAGGAAATGGAGCATCCAAACACTCATGTGAGAGATGGAGCCTTGATTTCCCAAGCCTCTGGGTCGAGGGGCACTAGCAAACTGATCTTCCTCATCTTCCTCCTCCGCCTCAAATTCGCGCCTACCTCTTTCCAAGACAGGGACTTCGGTAACGTCGGTCGGTCTACCTCCTCCTCCTCCTCCTCCGCTGCCTCCAGCACAGCTTCAACACAGCCCTGACTTGCCTGAGATGATGCACCCTGAGAGCTGATGCGCCACCTTGCACTAGCTCTGGACCCCGAACCACTGCCTCATGAAGACAAATGAAATTGTGTAACTGTCGGACCTTGTGGATTTGACGGAGAGAAAGTCTCCGTGTCCGCATCTGTGTCCGTCTCCTCCTCCGTCGCTGGCGGGACCTGTTGTTTCAGAGTGTCCAACGATCGTTCCAGAACTAAGATCACCACAATGCTCATGCTGACAAGGGCATTGTTCGCACTGACCATTTTGGTGGCTTCTTCAAAACTGGCAAGGATGGTGCAGAGCTCTTTCACCTGCCTCCACTCTCGGTGGTTCAACACCCCGAGGTCCGCACCGCTGCTTGTCAGGCCATGTATCACTTCGTACTGCGTAATGGCATTGCGCTGCTGCCACAATCGCTGGAGCATGTGGAGGGTGGAATTCCAGCGTGTTGCCACGTCAACAATGAGACGGTTGACGGGGAGGCCGAGCTGACGCTGCAATGCAGCCAGACGGGACGAAGCAGGGTGCGAACGGCGGAAGTGCGAACTTAGACTTCGAGCCTTCCTCAGCAGGCAGTCCAGACCCGGGTAGCTCTTTAGAAATTTCTGGACGACAAGGTTCATGACATGTGCCAGGCAAGGGATGTGCTCCAGCCTACCGATCTTAAGGGCGGCCAGAAGATTTCGCCCGTTATCGCACACCACCTTGCCTGGCACAAGGTTCTTGTCACCCAGCCAGCGCTCGGTCTCGTTGCGGAGAGCCGTCCACAGCTCCTGACCTGTGTGGGGACGGTCTCCAAGACAGATTAATTTCAACACGGCCTGGTTTCTATGGGCACGTGATGCACAGAGACCTTGGGGGAAAGAACCCTGCACCATCCCTGCGGTTTTGAAGAGCGTGCGCAGAGCCTGAGAGCCACCGTCACCCCCAGAGACATCCACCCACCTCACCCAGTGAGCTGTTACAGATAGAGCGGCCTTGGCCGTGCTTACTAGTCCATGTGTCGGTGGTCAGATGGACTTTTCCGGCCACAGATGCAGACAACGCGCTTGAAATTTTAGATGACACGTGGCTGGCCAGGGCAGGGACGGCTTTTCTGGCAAAGAAATGCCTGCTCGGCATCTGGTATTGGGGGCAGGCAAGGGCCATGACGTGGCGGAACCCATCTGTGTCCACCAGACGGAAAGGCAACATTTCCAAGGCCAAAATCCTGGCAATGCCGACATTCAGGCTTTTGGCTTTGGGATGGTTTGGGTTAAATTGTTTTTTCTGCTCCAAACCTGGAAGACAGAAGGCTGGCTGCTAGACTGGCCGCTGTATCGCGTGCAAGTCGTCAAACTGGCGGAAGGAGAAGGGGTGGGATGGGTCTCTGGTGGTACTCGGGCGACGGTGGCAGCTGAAGCGGAGGCTGATCCCTGATCATGACTCTGAGAGACATGGGCAGCTGAGGAACGCTTGGTGGTGGCGGAGGAGGAGGAGGCGGAGACAGAGGGTTTGACAGTGGTTGGAGGCCCGGCATCGGTCTGGCTTTTTTTGGCCAAGTGTTGCCTCCATTTCAACGCATGCATTTGCTGCATGTGACTAGACATGTTGTTGGTGGTTAACCACTAAGGTTCTTGCCTCTACTTATGGTTTACGGCAAAGGCGGCATATGACATCGCTGGGTGAATCAGAAGCTTGCTCAAAGAAGGCCCAGGCTGGAGAGGTCCTGGACCTTTTTGACGGCGATAAGTGAGGAGCGGGGTTTCGCTGACCGTGGCTGGCGGAATCATATCAGCGGAATTCTGCGACCGCCCTCTCCCTTTTTGAGGCGGAACCCGTACTGACACTACCCATCGTCTTCCTCCTCGTCCAGTGATGAAGCGCTCGCAAGCAAATTCTGCTGAAAAGACCACGTTGGATCCGCAATGTCCTCATCATCATCATCAACACAGGTGACTTCATCGTCCTGACATTCTGCATCCAGGAGCTGCGGGCTACAAGCAAGAGGGACTGCAAGGCGTTGCCGACCGCCCGGGATTTTTGCCGATTGACCGGCTTCCTTCTCCTCCTCTGATGGCATCAGTAACTGGGCGTCAGAGCAGAGAAAATCATCCTCTTTGGCCTCTTGATCTTTTAACATGCCTTCTGACCCCAACCGCATTTGTCATCAAAGAGGTCTTCAGAACATGGATTATCCACAGTTGACATTATACACGAGTTGACATTTGGGCTGCTTCATGTTGGACGGATGCTGATGACGATATTTGTGGCCGTGACTGGGAGGACGAGGAGGTAAGACTGCTGGATGCAGGTTGCATTAAACACTGAAGGACAGATTGGCGATGCTGTTCGTTACTGAGATTCACAGGGCCCTGACCCAGCGATGACCGGCCTGACGGTCCTGCAACCGACGATCCGCTGACATGCGTGTTGTCACCAGCACTGGAAGGAGCACCTTCTCTCGTACCTCTACCTCCATGTCCTACCCCCCTCTTTGCTTGCTTACCACCTGCATTTCGCTAGATGTTCAGAAATATAAAAATTTCAGAAGGTATGGAAGAGTTTTGGGAAGTCTCTTATTAAAAGACGGCAAATCACAGCTATTCTCAAATCCCTCAAATCAAAACAAAATTGCTGTATTCACATTTAACTGCAAAGTAGATCTATCAACAAAGCTGGCCTGCGCCAAAGTGAAAAAACACGTATCTGAAATGTATTCGGATAATACAAGGTATTTTTGGCACCTTTCAATTCACCTGTGGTGACTACAAAATTGCAATATTCCCATTTAAGTGCAAGGTGCCTCAATGAACAAAGCTGTAGTGCGCCAAAGTCAAGAAACATGTATCTGAATTTATTCGGATAATACAAGGTATTTTTGGCACCTATCAACCTGTGCTGACTACAAAATTGCTGGATTCTAATTTAACTGCAAGGTGGATATATCAACAAAGGTGGAATGGGCAAAATTGAAAATTAACACCTATCTGAAATGTATATTGAGAATTAAAGTGGAGTTTTGCACCTAACAAAGAGACCTGCAGTTACTAGAAAAGATGTGTATCCTAATATAAGTTCAGGCTTCCCAATATCCAGGAAATATTTCAATAGAAAACTGTTAATAATAAAGCTATTGCAGTGCAATGTCTACACTAAGTCTTGGTGAACTTTATTCCGTATACTTTATAGAGCTTGTCTGTGTTCGCCCGCATCCCCCCCCCCCGTGACTTTACAGCGGTAGATGCTCCTTTAAAATTCTCTACCTAACTACATAAAATCTTCCAATCTCTAATCTAACTAAGTTGTAAGAATCACAGCTAACAGTAGAGCTTTCTCTGTGAAGAAATAGAATAATTTCACTGAGCTGGTTGGACACAGGCAGAGCGCACTTCCTACTGCTATGAGACGCTGAGAGACACTGAGGCTGAACAGGAAGGGCTGTTCTATGTAAAACGAGGTCATGTGATTTTTCCAGCCAATCGCAACCATACACATCCCAGTCATGACGTCGCACACACATCTCACCCTGCTCTATTCTGTAAGCTGATTTGCTGGCCGCCAAAATGACAGGAAGCGCCAAAAATGGCGCGATCTTAATAGATGATGCTCAGATTTTAACCTAAATTATCGCATGATCTAAAAATTTCGATCAACATAAAAACTGTGCCGATTTCAACTTTGTCGATAATAATCGCTCAACACTACCGAGGATCATGCAATATAGTTTGTAATTGTTCCTTTGACGTGCAGTATGTTTCTTTCAGTCTGATGTTAGTCAGCGGCACGTTGACATGCGCACAGGCATTTGTTTGTTGTCGTCAGGAGACATTTCCGGTCATGCGCAGTGAACATCGGAGGACGCCGATACATGTGGTAGAGGAAGGATGAATCGCTCCACTCCAGGATCTCTCCATTTTTTTCATAGTTATAGTTAATTGACATCACTGTGTATTGAACCTAGAGTATCTTGTGCACATATATGTTGTGTAATCAATGTTCTATAAGTGAATTTGGATTGGTTAATATTGCCAATGGGAGGTACTTGGGGATGTATTTAATCTCTGTTTGTGACACTTGTATTTAAATTGCTTGAAAAAGGCCACGTTAATTGGCCTGAAATGTTGCACTTTTTGTATGATGCTGACATGAATTAAAAGATGCTATTTATTGAAGATGCTGACGTCCATGGCTTCTAATTCTGGGAGCAGAGGGAGATGACCCATTTGGAGAGCACACCGGGGGTGATGTCCTTACATGCATGGACACAGACTTGTGAGGGGCAGCAGCATCCACCAGTGCAGCAGCTACTGCACTGGCTGCTGCAGCTGCTGTTCTCACCACCCTGGTGCCCACCCCAGTATATCGTCATGGTCGAGGCTGCTGCCATTTGCCAGCTGTAGAGACTCAGGAAAATTTGATATCATACTTTAACGACACAGTGGCAATCTATGCTCTCAGAGTCCTTATGCCCAAGATTAGAGACAAAATCACATGTTTCCACTGGTACTGTGGCCTGACAGACCACCCCTCAACCCATCCACACCGCCACCTTACATTACCCTGTGTACCCACCACCACCACCACCTCCCTTTTGCTCTGTCCTCTCCAACTCTACTCCTTCCCACTGCTGTGCGCTACTACCTACAGTATGAATACTATCAACAGCCCAACAGTGGTGGATATCTACAAAGTCTCCACAGCACCTCTCTTCCATCCACAGACCCTTCCCAAGATTACCTTTCCTGTTCCTTCCAAAATCATTTTTCATTAACATTTTCTTGTATGGATTTTCTTTTTTTTAATTTTAAGTGTTTATTGTTTTGTGGTAGCGAGGGAGCAATGGGGTGTAACTAAGTATTGATGGGCTGGGTGGGTATTGGTTTTTAAAAAAATATTTGCAAAATTTGTAAAAGAAAAATATTTTATATACAATTGTCTTTTTTACTTTTAATTTTTTGGGCTTTTTGATACTTTTTTAAATCTTTTTACTTAAAAATATTATCACAAAACGTAAGTTTAATTTTTACAATTAATGTTCATTTACTTTTGCTATAAATGTTAAGCCATAGCATAAAAAAAAATGTAAAACACACATTTTGGTTTTGCTCTAGCTGCAAGTCATCCATTCATGCAAATGTGGATGGCTGTGCTAGCAGAAACTTTCCTTCATGTATGTCATAAATCCTCACAATAAATCCTGGAAATCCTCACAAGGTTTGTCCCTAGAGGTCTTTGACCGGAGGACATCCATCAGTCCAGGAACAAGTACTGCTCACCATGGCTGAAAAATTGTCAAAGCACGACACTTAAAGGGGCCGTTCACACGGCTTATTTTGGGCACGGATTCCAGCAGTATTGCGCGCTGTTCTGCGCTGCAGTACGGCTGGAATCCATCCACCATATCTTTTGAGGTAGAACAGGGGATACTGATTTGCATGCTGGCCAGTTGTAGGCTTATGCATGAGACTGAGTGCATTGCTGCTGTTTCTCACACCTGTGTCCACCCCAGTATATTCATGGTCGAGGTGCTGCATTTGCAGCCGTAGAGTCTCAGAAAATTGATATCATCTTTAACGACACATGCAATCTGCTCTCAGGTCCTTATGCAAGATTAGAGACAAAATCACAATGTTTCCACTGTACATGTGGCTACAGACACCTCAACCCAATCACAACCGCACCTACATTACATGTGTCCACCACACCTTTCCTTTTGCTTGATCTCCAACTATTACTCCTTCCAATGTGTGCGATAACTACATACAGTATGAATACTATCAACATGACCACAGTGGTGATATTACAAGAGGTCTCCACAGACCTCTTCCATCCACGCCCTCCCAGATTACCTTTCCTTTCCTTCAAACTAATTTTTCATTAACATTTTCTGTGTATGGATTTCTTTTTTTTAATTTTAAGATGTTTATTGTTTTGTAGGTGCGGAGCAATGGGTGTAACTAGTATTGATGGGCGGGTGGGTATTGTTTTAAATTAATAATACTTTGCAAATTTGTAAGAATATTTTATATACATTGTCCCTTTATTACTTTTAATTTTTTGCGGCTTTTTGACTACTTTTTTAAATCTTTTACTTAAAAGACCTATATCTACACAAGTAAGTTTAATTTTTACAATAATGTTCATTTACCTGCATAAACTGTAAGCCATGCGTTTAAAACATAAATGTAGACACACATTGTGGTTTTCGCCTAAGCGCCTAAGTTCATCCATTCATCGGCATGTGTGGTGGGGAGCCTTGTGAAGGCTCCCGTCACTTACCCTGGCCGGTTTGCCCCACTTCCGTCCGCAGACAGGAAGTGGGGAAACCGCCATCTTTGTACACCCTAATGCATTGCCTATGCAATGCATTAGGTTGTATTAACAATCGGCCACCTAGTGGTCAAGTACCATCAGGTGGCCTCAATGTTGCAGTAAAAAAAAAAAAAAAAAAAAAGTTTTAAAGTACAAAAAAAAGTATTAAAAGTTCAAATCACCCCCCTTTCCCCATTTTACAAATAAAATCATTAAGATAATAAAAAAGTTACACATATTTGGTATCGCTGCGACCAAAAAAGTCCAATCTATAAAAATATAACCTCATTTATCCCGCACGCTGAACACCGTAGAAGAAAAGAAATTCCAAACGCCAAAATTGCGTTTTTTGGTCATTTTACGTCACTCAAAAAATGGAATAAAAATGATCAAAAAAGTCGCATGCATTCCAAACTGCTAGCGATAAAAAGTACACTTCAGCCCGAAAAAAAATGCCCCCTCACTGAGGTCCGTAGGTGTTAGTACAAAAAAGTTATTGGTCGTGCAAAATGGCGCTGTGGCACAAATTTCAAAAATAGAAAATGTTTGGAATTTTTTTACGGTACCAAAATATAACGGAAACCCTACATGTTTGGTATTGCCGGATGCGTAACAACCTGAAGAATACAGATAACACATTATATTTACCAAAGATTGAACGCCGTAAAAGCAAAACCCCCCCAAACATGGCGAACATACATTTTTTTTCACAATTTGTCCCACTTGGAATTTTTTTGCGGTTTCCCAGTAAATTCTATACTATAGTGAATAACACCATTAGAAAGTAAATCTTGTGCCACAAAATAAAAGCCCTCATGTGTCTATGTAGGTGGAAAAATAAAGAAGTTATGGCTTTCAGAAGGCGAGGAGGGAAAAACGAACGTGCCACCAAAAAAAAAACGCCTGGTCCTTAAGGGGTTAATAAACAATAGTGTCGGTATTGTTGCCTTTGTATTCTTTCCTAAAAAATATATATATATTTACAATATTTTCTAATTGGAAAAAATCTAGTGTTCAATTTAATAATAATGCTATGTAGGTATGTGCTGCTATACGCCTTTTAAAACCAGCCTTAATGGTTTTCAACAAAGTAATATAGATCAACCTTATGCATCACCGATGCCATGTAAAATAAGGGTACCTCCTTGCCCATAACCTACTTCAATCAAAAAGCTAACATGGTGAATGTATTCTGCAAAACATCTTTGTTACTGATGTCAAAAAACACATACAAAATCGTGCAAATCTTTTTCAGCTGGGTGTATTAAACCTATAATATGATCATCCTCCTATTGGGATAGTTTTCATACAATTCAACAAATATAGTCCATTTCACTTTTGAAATGTCGATTGGCTACATGGCTGTGTAGATGGCTCCTCTCCTCCACATGGACTGATCTATGAATGGACTGTATTCTTTGAATCATATGGAAACTGTCCTAATAGGAGGATGAGCGTATTACATGTGTAATATACCCATAGAAACAAATTTAGCTGAAAAAGCTTTGCACGATTTTGTATATGTTTTTTGACATTAGTTAAAAAAAAGATGTTTTGAAGAATACATTCGCCTTGTTGGCTTTTCTATTGAAATGTCTTAATGGTTTTCACGTAACACAACTTACCAGCTTCCCACAGGATAGGTGAAAAGTGTCTGTTCAGTTGAAGTCCAGCCTCTGAGACCCTCACCAATTACTTGACCATAGTCCCAAGTTCCCCAATTTATATGAAGCGATGGTCACTGTACACTGTCATTCCATTTAAGGTCTATCAGAATGCCAAAGATGGGGTACAGTGGTTGGCTATCTACAGAAGTCTTATAGAGTTTGAATAGAAAAGCAGTACGCATATTCGATCACTGCTTTATACAAGCGGTGGACTCAGGACCACATCAGTCGAAACACAACAATCTTTTTGGCATGGTTCACGATCCTGCTGCAAGTGTTTGTCTACCATAGTGTAAACTGTTGCCATGAAGGGATGAACCAGGTTGGGCCCAATGCTTAGATAATCCCTTTTATCTATCTATGGATATCCACAGCTATCAGAGGCCCTAAAGTGTGCCAATAACATCACCTGCAACAGCTAGAATGGCTGACTGGAAGAGTTTATTGACTTATGCTGCTTGCACCAAGTTATGACTTTCCCACCTGCATGGTGCTAGCGCAAAATTCATACTTTTGAACTGCTTTTCTCAGATTTGGAAATTTACAACCAGAAGATCTCACTCCCCCAAACTACTTGCTGTACTAGATCCATATATAACCCCCACATCTAGGTTTGTTTGACTGGATTCTTCCAGAAATTATAGAAATAACTGTGTAAAATGTTTTTATGGTAAAAGGTCATGTTACCCCTTAAGGAATGATCCTATACCTTTGTAAAAGAGGGCATATGTATATAGTGTATTTTACTGTTTAGAATGCAAATACATGTTTAAGATACTTGGATAGTGTACAGTGAGAAGGGAAATGTGTTGTGTCCCTTGTAGGTTACAAGGGGTTAACAGCCTATCACAGAGAGAGATCTGGGACTGTTTGGGTGAGCAGTAGTCAGGAGAGCTAACAGGGGTGAAGCTAGATGCTGTGTGCGCAGTTATAAGGTAAGACCAGTCAGCTCTGCAGTAGTTATGGTTATGTTTTGAGTTTGGTTCAAGTGGTTCCAGTTTAGAGCAGCAGTTAAAGGGAACCCCTGTCTATTAAGCTGGCAATAGACAGGACAGGCTGGGGCAGAAAAGAACAGCATGACTCACTGCATTGCCTGAGACTGAGTAGGCACAGAGAGACAGAGAGAAGATAGAAACCTAGGCAGAGTGGAGACTAAGGACTTGCAGACAACTCTCAGTGATGCAGGTGGGCAGTTTGGGAGACAGTTGGGAGAGTCTAGGGACCCCAGTGTATGGACAGAGACTGTCCTGAGTCACCAGGCACCAGCATCTTGCACTGCCCTTGGACCGGGGTCAGCTCCAGTGCCAGCACTTTGCACAGCTGGACTGGGTCCAAACCAGAAGGGAGATATGAGTACTGAGAGAGCGTCTGAAACTTACTACAGATACAGGTGCCCTGATAATTTGCTATGTAACATCCACAAAAAAGTACAGTGAGTTAAACCTGAAGTTTTCCCAGAGAAATCTTGTTGTCTGCTGTTATTAAGCACCAGTACACCACACTACCACCATACGTCTACTACTCTACTTATCATCCGCAATAGTCACCATTGGTAACCTGCAGTGTTTTTTCACACCTTAACAGGTGTACAGATGATTTGGCTTCTTTTACAATCGTGGCACTAATGCATGATGGTTACAAATCATACTAGGTAATATAATATAACTAGGTTCCACCAGTCTTAATAGTCTTATAGAAATGGAACTAATAAACACTTTGCAGGTCATGGAGCAACCAATCCCCCCCACTTTGCTGATCACTCTCTTTCTCTCGGGGCTGAATTCTCACACAGTCTACAATAGCTGTCCTCAGTGCTCAGGTCTCGTGCAGTGTAAGATACGCCTCCTTTCAGCTAACACGAAGACATTTTATCTGTACAGCACTGTAAATTCAGGATCTCTTTCTAACCCAAAGACCCACTGTGAAGCTTCTGCTGATCCCTGCTTTCAACACACCAGTGCACAAACTTGGGCTTGCTCTACTCTCGGGCTAACACAAATTTTCGAAGGTACCATATGCTGTTTTAACCCTTTAAGCCGAACACCTGAAAAGTAATTAACGACCAGAACATTTTTTTAGTTTTTGCCTCCTCGCGTTTCAACAGTTGTAACTTTTTTATTTTTTTCAATGACGCAGTTGTATGAGGCCTCATTTTATTTGAGACAAGTTGTACTTTATGGGGGAATAGTTTAAGTTCACTTATAAATAATTGTAGAATTTTTTTTTATTTAAAAAAAAAAATGTTAAAATTTTTTACACCATTCACATTTCACACTAAATGATTTGTTATATTAATTCTACAGGTTGTTTCGGTTGTGTGGATACCTAGTATGTGTAGTTTTTTTTTTGTTTGTGTGTAATATATGCACAATTATTTTTTATTACATATTTATTTTTATTTTATTTATTTTTTTTATTCATTTTTTTTACACTTTTTTTTTTTTTAATCCCCTGAAGGGAGAACTGTTTTACATTTTTTTACATTTTTTTTTTACACTTAGTAATGTTAGCATATTCATATATTCTAATACATTATAATCTGTGTCAGCCTGACACAGGCAGTGATCAGGGCAGCAAATAGTCTGTCCTGGTCACTGGCTTGTTACTCAGACAGCTCTAGGTCCCCAGGGCTGACTGTGCAGCCGTTCCCCGGGCTCTGTCGGGTGACCTTGTGTTCCAATCACTCAACAGAGCAGGGAAACCCTGCCGATCCCCCGCAATAAAAAGGGTTAAAGCACCGGGATGCGGAGGTTTCCCCCGCTACCGGGCGCCACAAACTCCGATGTCT
This sequence comes from Phyllomedusa bahiana, assembly GCA_025379985.1. Classification (NCBI taxonomy): domain Eukaryota; kingdom Metazoa; phylum Chordata; class Amphibia; order Anura; family Hylidae; genus Phyllomedusa; species Phyllomedusa bahiana. The sequence goes on along the minus strand of JAODAL010032172.1, from coordinate 20,509 downwards.
GCAGCGACGCCAAAAGACGTCGCTGTAGACGAACGACCTGCACCAGCTGATGTGTAAAGATGGTGTGCGGTCGTTAAGGAGTTAACATACACTCCCTGTCTATTGACAAACACTGCCCTTTATATAGACTCTCTCCTCATCTTCCTACCATCATTACAGCGCAGCTCTTCAGCACTATAACACATACACTTATGTTAGTGGTGGACTCTTCCTAGTAGGCCCTGACTGATGCAGACAGTCAGAAAGCTATTATTCCTGCTTTTCAGCAGACAGGATAGGCACACAACTGATAGGCACCACGCCACACCATGAGCTACAAGGTGTACAACTAACATGAGGCACACTATATTATTCTGCAACATCACTAAACATTTTCCCAACTCTTCCTCAGCATTTTTTATGTAGATGTACATAATAAAGTTGAGTGGCTGTGTTACAGTGAACACCCACCTGCAATTTGTTTTAGGCACAGAACTCTTCTTTATACAACAATTGATCCCATGGCATGTCCTCTTACTTAAACTCAGTAGCCTTTCACTCTAGACTACAGCCTCTGGACCAGCGATTAAGCCCTAGAGCAATCAACTTTTCTTGCAATACCTTATCTAGAAGATGTTTTGAAAAAATGGAGAATAAAAATGGATATTTCATTAATACATAAAGAGTAAGAAGAAAGTTTGTTTCACTTTGCTTTAAGGACACTTAAAGAGTTGGGAGGCGGTATATTTATATTGACTGTTTCCTAACTTTTCTTTCTGGACTCCAATAGGCTCTCTGTCTAAGCCACAGTACAGCAATTACACACCAGGATTACTGGATCTCTTTGATTCGTTGGAACCACCTAAAGAGCATAATGTTCTCTTATTTCTCAGTACCCACCCGCTGCAAAAGTCTTTGCCATGTCAGTAATACAAATTACTGTATACCCAGATGGAGGGTATAGTAGGAGAGAGTAAAAAAAAGTTAAAATCACAAAACTGATCAAACATTGGTGCCCCAAAATATAACCAATAAAAACTACAGCTTGTCTTGCAAAAAAACAACAGATCTTGGATTAGGGTGCATTTACATGGCAAAGACCAAATACCGGTCGTATTTCCCAGCTGGTATTTAGTCTTTTTTTTTGTCACGCATGGGGACGGCTTTTGACAGCGTTTTGTGGATTCACGTGGTTCTCCTTCGCACCCACATGTTCATGTCCTGTCCGAAAACTGGGCGGAAGAATGAACATGTTCTAAATTTGTAGGAATGGCAGCAGTTTAAAAAAAATCAGGTGGAAAATACGTGCAGTGGGGACTGCTGAACGGATATTCTATTAAAGTCTATGGTGAAGCGGTGCATGTTGGTTTTCAAACGGTTTACAAAACTGCAAACTGTTTGAGAAACCGACCAATAACCTGTCCCGTGAGGACAAGCCCTTATTGTGTCACAAAGCAAATCCTATATAAACCGATATTTTTGTCATTTTACTGACCTGAAAAATAGTCGTCATGTCATTTACACTACACAGTTTACTACGTGAAAATGAAACCAAAAAAAACAATGGTCAGATTTTCTTTTTTTTATTCCACCCTTCTTAAAATACAATTAAAAAAAAACATAAAAATTAGCTCTTGGAAGCTGCAAGACCAAAATTAATGAAAAATTCTGTGTTGGGAGGAGATTACAGTGGTATTCAATGAGTTACGTGTAGTGGCATTGGATGTATTCATACAAGGCAGGTTTGTTGGACGTATTTCTGTGAACAAAATTCAGTTTTGTGTAACTAAATGTGAAATGCTGGGGTACTGGTGGTGAGGGCAGCCGGTGCAGCCATGCAGAGTGATGGTGGAGGAGGCCAACAAGTGGTGTAGTGCATCAAGTAATTGAAAAACTTCAAAGATCGCAGCAATTTGAGGTCTTGGCAGGATTTACTTATGGCACAAACTTCAATAACGTCACCAATGCTGGCTCCAAAATGAAGGGGCTTTTGCTTTGCTTCTACTTCTCCTTTGGCCTGCAACATTCACTTCTCAGCCAAATGGTAGCACCAACTTCCGCTACTCACACTACTTCTGCAGTCACCTAGGCTCCACTGGCACATGTCCTGGACTTTCCCAATCAAGGCGGACCAGGGGTCCTCCGTCCACCCTCTGTCAGACTTCTCTTTCTTCCTACTAGTTCATCTATTATCTTCTTTCTAGTTCTGTGAGTAAATGTTGGCCAGGGGAAAAGGAGCAGCCTGTCCCTGGTTCACAGCCAGCGTGTGGCAAAAGAACCTATAGCTGGAACAGAAACACTCTAACTTCAGCGCCTTTCAGCTGTCAATTAAGAAGCTCTTTCTAAGATTGAAGATTATAAATGCCTGAAACACCTCTCTTCTACCCAGGCTACTTCTAATTGACTCCAGAATATCCTGCGGTATTTCACTTAATGCAGCAGTATCTTCTAGTGCAATAACTCAGATCTAAAGTGTGAACAATCAAATACTACTTTTACATAAGATTGTGGGTAGAGTGGTCGCACCACTCTAAACAAATAAAGATATATTAAAGAAATATTTTCTATTATTATCTGTTACTATTATTTATTTTAAAGCACTATTAACTCTAGGGTACTGAAAATTCAAGGGGGGTTACATATATAACACATGTCAAACAACTGGCTTACAATCTAGAAGGGTAGAAGGGTTATTGTGGGTTATATGTTGTCCTGAAGAGATGGGTTTTCAGGTTGCTTTTGAAGCTGATGAAAGTTGAGGAGAGTCTGATGTGTAGGGGCAGTAAGTTCCAGAGTATAGGATAAACACGAGAGAAGTCTTGAAGATGGTTGTCTGAAAAGCTGACAAGAGGAAAGCAGAGAAGGAGGTCTTGTGAGGAGTGGAAATTGCATGAGGGAAGGGTATCTAGAGATAAAGGCAGAGATGTATGAGGGGGAGAGAGGTTATAGAGAGCCTTGTAGGCAGGGCTGCCGTCAGAAATTTCGGGGCCCCCTACAGCTAAAACACCTGGGCCCCCCATCAACCCCGCCCCTGTTAACCCCGCCCCTGTCAACTCCACCCCCTGTCAACACCATCGCTCCGCCCCTAACAACCTTATGGGGGATCCACAACCTACAGGGGCCTTATGGGGGCCCCACAAACTACAAGGGCCTTATGGGGGCCCCCAAAGGACAGGCAAGTAGCCCCGAGCTACAGGCCACGGGAAATAGAACACAGTGGTGCACACCGAGACACGAAGACGGGGCCTCTCCCCCTTAGTAGCGCCGGGACCCACCACTCCATCTCAGTTAGCAATCCTGTGGGGGCCCCCATAAGGCCCCTGTAGTTTGTGGGGCTCCCATAAGGCCCCTGTAGTTTGTGGGGCCCTCATAAGGCCCCTGTAGTTTGTGGGGGGCCCATTCAAGGCCCCTAAATGTTATGGGGCCCCCTGAAGGTTGTGAGGGCCCTGTTCAAGGCCCCTGAATGTTATGAGGCCCCCACAAACTACAGGGGCCTTATGGGGGCCCCACGATATACAGGGCCTTATAGGGGCCCCACCAGATACAGGGGCCTTATGGGGGCCCCCACAGGACTGGGAAGTGGCCCAGTGCAACTGAGATGGTGGGTCCCGGCGCTACTAAGGGGGAGAGGCCCACTCTTCGAGTCACGCTGTGCACCACAGTGATCTATTTCAAGTGGCCAGTAGCGCCGGGCCACTTCCCAGTCCTGTGGGAGTCCCCATAAGGCCCCTGTACATTGTGGGGCCCCTATAAGGCCCTGTATATAGTGGGGCTCCCATAAGGCCCCTGTAGTTTGTGGGGGCCTCATAACATTCAGGGGCCTTGAACAGGGCCCCCACAACCTTCAGGGGGCCCCAAAACATTTATGGGCCCTGAATGGGGCCCCCACAACCTTCAGGGGGCCCCATAACATTTAGGGGCCTTGAATGGGCCCCCCACAAACTACAGGGGCCTTATGAGGGCCCCACAAACTACAGGGGCCTTATGGGAGCCCCACAAACTACAGGGGCCTTATGGGGGCCCCCACTGGATTGCTAAGTGGCCCGGCACTGCAGGGGCCCGACGCAACTAAGGTGGAGAGGAGGGGTCCAGCGCTATCGATGGGGAGGGGCCCAGCGCTGTGGGTCACGCTGCGCACCATCTCAATCATTTAACTGTAACTTACTTCTTCTTCAGATGGCAGCAGCTCCTGACTGGGCGGCCGGCGGGCCCTCCCCCTTCCTCCGGTTGTGGGCAGGAAGCGCGATCATTTGAATCAGTGAGGCCCGCCCACGGCCGGAGGAAGGAGGAGGGGCCGCCCGGCTGCTCAGTCAGGAGCTGCTGCGCTCTGAAGAAGTAAGTAAGTTACAGTTAAATGATAGAGATGGTGCGCAGCATGACTCGCAGCGCTGGGCCCCTCCCCCTCAATAGCGCTGGACCCCTCCTCTCCACCTTAGTTGCGCCGGGCCCCTGCAGTGCCGGGGCACAGTTAGGGGATATATAATGGTAGGGAGAATAGGCCTGCGGCCTCTTCTCTCTGCCAATATAATGAAGCAAGGGGGCGGTATCTGCCGACGGCGGCGGCCCCCCCCTTGCTTCACATTCTGGCCGGGCCCGGAACGGGAGTACCCCCCTATCGGCGGCCCTGCTTGTAGGTCATGGTTAGTTGTTTGAACTTAATCTGTTGGGCAATGATTAGCCAGTGAAGGGATTTGCAGAGAAGAGAGATGGATAAGACGGGCGGCAGAGTTGAGGATGGTTTAGAGGGAAACAAGTGCTAGTCAAGAGGTCACAGAGAAGGATGTTTCAATCGTCTAAGCAAGAGATGATGAGGGCATGGACTAGGGTTTTTGTAGTATCTAATCAATGAGCGGCAGATACATTTTTCAGGTGGAGGTGGCAGTCAGAGATAAGGACTTAGATGTGTGGTTTGAAAGACAGAGAGGAGTCAAAGGTTACCCCAAGCCAGTGAACTTGCAGGACTGGTGAGACTGTAGGTTTGCTAACTGTGATAGAGAGTTCAGGTGGAGGGATAGAGTGGATGGTGGAAACATGATGAATTCAGTTTTCTCCACATTTTGTTTTAGGTGATGGGAGGAAAAGAAGGAGGATTTTGACGATGCACAGTCTGGGATCCGGGACAGTAGAGAGTTATCATCTGGTCCGGAGATGTATGCTGACGACACCCAGCTTTACAAGTGGTACTGAAAACCATGTGATGCTATGAGCAGACCCAGACCAGGAGTGTAGGTAAAGAAGAGTAGGGAACACAGTACTGACTCCTTGGGGACAGGATGAGAGAAGTAGTTGGTACAAGAGGGATAGACATTGAACGTCCGATCAGTGAGATATGAGGATATCCAGGAAAGGACCGAGTTTGTGATGCCAAGGGATAAGTGGATTTGTAGCAGGAGGGAATGGTCGACAGTGTCAAAGACAGAGGACAAATTTAGAAAGAGAAGGACATAGTCATGACGTGAGGCTTTAGCATCTACTAGGTCATTGGTGACTTTGGTTAGGGTGATTTCGGTATATTGGTGGGATCAGAAATCAGATTGCAGGGGGTCAAGAAGAGAGTTGGAGGAGAGATGGAAGGACCTTTCAAGATAGACTAGCTGTTCAAGGAGTTTTGAGGCAAATGGAAGCAGTGAAATGGGACTATAGTTGGACAGAAAGGACGGGTCAAGAGAATATTTCTTAAGGATGGGTGTGATGATAGGGGTGGATAATGACAGCACTAAGGTCTGGGATGAGGTGTGACAGCAGTAGGTCAAGATTACAGTTAGTGAGGTTGTCATGAGTAACAGTGAAGAAGCAGATTAAGGTGAAGAGCATTTTGTAGGTATAGAGGTGGGCGGTGGGGACTGTATAGGTATAAAGGTGGGTGGTGGGGACTGTACAGTTATTGAGGTAGTGGGGACTGTGAGATGAAACTTTCTCTGAGGTTGCTCTTGTTTAGGAAGTGAGTGGCATAGTCATCTTCTGAGAGGAGTGATGAAGAGCTGGGGGAGAGAATAGAGAGTTGAAGGTGTTAAACAGTTTTGGGTTGTGAGATGGAGAGCATATGGCAGTGGGTTTCTGTGTATGGCTGTCTACAGACCCCATTCAGATGAATGAGATCCGCATAGAAAATTCTTCAACAAGTATTCTGTTTGTAAACGTATCCTTATAAGCTTTGAAATGTTAAAGGGGTATTCCCATCTCATTGCTTTAAATGTATAGGTGAAAGTAAATGCAGATTATTACCAAATAAATTGCTGTTCTGATTTTGATTCCTTTCAGAGTTGTAGTAGTTCTTATTTCCTTCTACAGAAGGTTTCCTTATGTTAAGATCACCTCTCCCTGCTTTAACAGCAGTGGCCAGAATGGTGCAGTCACGACCTGCTTGCCTTATCACCAGTACAGAATTTATTTATCTTTTTTACTGGAAAACTTTAACCCTTTTGAGCTCTGCAGCCTCATGCACTGCTGTTAAAATCCCTTCATCACCAAGGTCCCTCTAACAGGCTCAGCTAGGAATAGGAGAATTGAAATGTCAGTCAATGCTGTAGAACCGCCCACAGCCTGAATAGGAAGGGAGAGTCTGAAGCTGCTGTGAAGAGCAGGCTCTGTGAAACTGACAAATAAGAACAAGGAAGTGACAGAGATTAGCAACAGCATTCTTTTTCCGCAATGCTAAGAGTATGCACATTGCCTAACACTTTTTTGGGAGATGATCAACAATTGATTATAAACAGACAACTAAGGATTAAAGCACGTGAGATATGCTTTCATTTAATATTTTTTGTTGTGCAGCTCTTGTTTAGTTGCATCAATGCGCTCTACCTCTGCTGTACATCTGATTTAGAGTCATAAAGCATTATTTTTTTTGCTGAGCTTATCTATTGTAGGTTAGATGTAACTCGAAGCTTCTGTGCCTTTAAGGGGTTCTACCACGACTTTGTTTCTCCCCCTCGATTTTTTTTGTGTGCATGTTTTGGTGCATAACGGGACACTTATTGGCACACATCGGGACACATTTATAAAGTGCTGTGAAGATACAGCTGAGCAAATGCACCAGCAAGGCAGAAGATCAGTGTGTTTGGAACCCCCTGACAATGAGCAGTACACAAAGGAAACAGAAAGGAGAGCGCTAATCTAACATGGTACATATTTATTAATTATATTTACAAGCTTGATTAAATGTGAATTTTGGATGTTCTGATGTCAATATTCTATCATGGCAAAACCACTTTAATATAAAAATCTGTAAGGATTTTTCATTGATTAAAACGGATCTATTTTTATATGACAGAGTAACCTTTATGGCTAACAGCCTGTAGAGCGGATGTGACCGTTCCCATTTAATCTTTATAGCCCCTGATTCACACCATATTTTGTATCCTTTTTTAATCTTTTTAATATTGTCATACATTTGCCCAGTTAGACATTTTTGATAGTGTTGTTTCTGTTTTTTCATTGTATTTGATGTTTACTGTATAGAAAAACCTGATGTGAGCCATAGCTTGTCTTTTCAGTCACCAAAAAAAAAAGAAAAAATGGATTTTCCATCATTGTACTCAAATGGCATTTTATCTACTGAGAAAAATTGCTACAGATAAGCTGTCTCCTACTATCCATGGTCAATGCTATATGTCAATTAACTAGCAGGTGGTTTGTCACTGGCAGTTTTTTATGAACAATGCTACTTTTTACTGTTTTTTTTTTAGAGTTGCTTGTATCTGTCTAAATCGGACCGGTGCAAATTTTGCCTCTGTTTTACTGTCTTGGACAGGCAATCACGTTTCAGCAATAAGAGAACTAGGAAAAATGTTTTCTCCTGCAATATGTTTCCTAATAATGGAAGTTTTGTGTGAGGTAATAAGCTCATGTGGAATAAATTGGTGTAAATTGTTTTATCCACACTGAGATAATTGTGTGGTTAGTTAATTCCTATTTAGTGGAGAGACAGCCTCGCGCAGTTTCAAGGGTTTCCAGGATTCACATCTTAAATATACCACTGTCGTATCATTGGTTAGCAAATGCATTCTGCAGAGCAAGCGGCTCCTTTGACTCTTTTATAAAATCGAGTTAGGCTGAACAGCTGTCTGTAGGTAGACTTGCTGACGTTGTGTTTTTTATACGTTCTGCACCATTAAAAATGCTCTTGCGTTTTATTTGTATTTCAAGAGCAATGCAGCTTTTTTTACATAAAAGGCTTTAAATCAAAAATGAAAAAGAGGACTTAGCGGCAAGGAAATAGATTGAAATGCCAGCTCTGCTCAAAAGTTTACATATCTAGGGACTTGCAATTACAAATTTACAGGATACATGTACAGATGAGCTCTTGGCTGCAGCAGCATATTTTGAATAATATTGACAGGATATTTAACATTAGGGACACATGGAGGGCTCCAAAGTGACAAAGCTTTATCCTATACTCCTTACTGGAGAGGATGCTTTCATAGTCTTCAGAGATCCAGAGACTGGTAGATGGACAACACATCTTTACAAGTCTTCTCAATGGTGCAGCTGCTTCTTCTCAATGGCATATCATCAAATATAGGTCTTACCACTTGACTTTGTAACCCAGTGTTGTCACATGTAACTTAAATCAGGAATTCTGGGACTTGTAGAGAAGCCTTTTAAGAAACAATCCAGTCACAAAAAATCATGATTTTAGACCGTAACCACAGTGTAAGAAGCAGATTTCTAGGGTCTAAGGGACAGTGGATGGCGTTACCATATGAACACCACAAAGCTTTTCTTGTTTTTAAGAGCTTACCCTCCAGAAGTGATCTTAGTAAGTTTTGTCATTGATCTGGTACATACTTAATGACTGATTTACAGACAGACTATCATGATTGCACCTGGCAGAACCTTTGCGTCTGACTCTGGTAGCCAGCCACGGCTGCTGCGACCAAAACCGCGGCTTCGGCCATGATAACTTTTTCCTAGTGTGAACTCTGTCTTTCAGCTCTGTATGCTTAGTTAATTCCTGGCCAAGGTTGGCCAGGAATCTTCCTGCACTTGTTTAGTTAACCTATTCCCTTTTTGATTGACAGTCCTATTTACCGATCACCTCTGTTCTGTTTTCTGTTGCCTATAAAAGGGTTCAGCTTCCTCTCATCCTTGCCTGCTATACGGTTTCTTCCTCTGCCTGTAGTTGGCCGTTTCTCTGCTTTGCTTCTTCTGTGTTTTGACCACGGCTATTCTTCTCTCTCCCGATTTAGTACTGTGTCTCCTGATCGTTGCCGACCTTGCTTGCCTGACTCTCCCTTATTGTTCTATTTTTGTTTTTCTACGTCTTGTGTTTCACGTTGCTCAGTGTAGCTCTCAGTCTTCTGGTTGAGGCCGACTTTTTAAGGAGTCGGGCACCCCCAAAAGGCAGGGACAGTGGTTTGGACCAGCATCAGGGCCTCACTCTGTCTGTGTCTTCTCGTGTTCCCCTGACCGGTCCCTTACACAGACCTTTGTTATTGGGTACAGAGCTCCTGGGAAGCACAACCTCAGTGAGCAAGTGAAGACATGACTAGTAATGAATTTCAGTAAGCTAAATTAATTCAGAAATACTGAAAAATTCAAGTGTTATTCCCTTACTTAATGTAAAGAAATTACACTTTTTTAATGTAGGTTTCTAGACACTTGTTCGCAATCCGAAAAATTGATATTGGAAATTATACTATACCAGTTACCACTGACACAATATAGGTAGTTGCATACTGCTTCATGATAACACTACTATTTAACTCTAGATTAAATACAGATTTAGAGGCTTCTATTTATTTAGAATAACTTCGAGGTATTGATTTATGCTAAATGAAATAAATCTGTTGGTGCTTCCCACTGGAATATCTGCTGTGCATTACAAAATGAACTAAGAAACCAAGTGTAGAATATTAGTGTTTAAAATTAAATCATACTGGTTTACATGAGTAAATATAAAATAATTTGTTGGAAAAAACAGAGAAATTAAGCTGTTCAGGCCTCAAGCACGCATGACCTCACCATGTGTACCAACTCTAAGGCTAGGTTCACACGGCTTAAATGCAGGGCGTAATTACGGCCCGCAATTACGCGTGTGGCCGGGGGCGGGGCAGGGGTGGGAGCGGGGGGCTGACACCTCGCCGGCCCATAGACTTGCATTACCAGCGGCGCGTATACGCCGCTGGTAATTCCCATGTCAATTATCTCCCCCCTCGGCGTATTCGCCGAGCAGGGAGAGGAGACGTAATCCATAGTTCTCTATAAGAACTGTGTATTACCGTAATGGCTTGGACGTATTCCAGCTGTAATTTGCGCACTACGGCGCGTAATTACGGACTGAAATACATCCAATTTTAAGCCGTGTGAACATAGCCTTAGGCCCACGTGATACCATATTACCAAGATGACCACCCTTCGAAGCATTAATGAATAAATATTACATCATTTGGTAGATTCTGCATAAAAAAAAAAATTAAGAAAAAAAAACCTCTGTATAAAATTGAAGCATTTTAAAGTTACTCACTTGTAAGAAGCTGAAGTGTAAGACAATAACTAGTCAAAAAAAAAAAGTACTAAACAGCTCTAGTTTAAGGTGTAAAAAGGGTAGCAGTAAAAATGGAAAGTTGAATATTTATGATTGGGTGTCTGAATGTAGTGTGTATGTTACTGGGGAATCACTGAAATGAGTTCCATAAAATACTCCTCAAATAATGTATACTTTAAAAAAAAATAAAAAATGTATGTATGGTTTCATCTCACTTATGGGGAAAGGAACAAGAACAGAATATTCATGAATTCAGACTATTCATAAGGTGGAATGTAAGTTTGGTTGAGTTTGGAGATTCTATAGTCAATGTGAACCCACATGTGTTAGACATTTATGGTATATATTTTTGATATATCTTTGAAGGCTTTATTGTGGTTCATTCTGACAATGTGGCCCTCGGACCAGAAATTGTTGCTCATTCTCCATATCAAATTATGGACTAAAGCTGAGAGTCCCAGTGGGCTGCACGACTGTCTTTAGTTTAATTATGACAGGTCTATGATAATTTTTCTTGTGTCTTACAATGTTTCTGTTGCTATTTAGGGTGCTTTCACACAGTGTGTTTTTTTGGTAATTTTTTTTTTTGCTTTTTGCAGAAATACCCAGCAATTAATGCTGTGCATGTGTGAAAAAAAATGCACCAAAAACGCACTATGTGAAAGCACCCTAAGGCTACGTTCACACAGATTATTTCAGGGAGTATTTACGGACGTATTTACATCAGCAAATACGTCCCGAAATACGTTTCAAATAATGAACAATTAGATTAGCATTGATTCCAAATGTAAAATACGCCTCGTCGTTCACACAAGGCGTATTTTCGCGACGTATTTGCGGGAGTAAATACGTCCGTAAATATGATCGTAAAATTAAGTCCCCTGTCACTTATTTAGGCGTATTTCGCAATGTAAATCCCTGTAAATCAATGTAAATAGTAAAGAATGGGGATTGTATTTACTACGCGAAATTTGTGACACGTATTTGAAACGTATTTCGGGACGTATTTCAGGACGTTAATACGTCCATAAATACGCCCCGAAATAAGCCGTGTGAACATAGCCTAAGACTTTAGTCAAATATTTATGAAAAGAAATGTTGCATTTATTGCAGGCTTATAAATAACCTGTTTATTTGAGAATATGGCTACATAGTCCTATGTGAAAAGTGCTAGAAATTATAACTGTATCTGAATATTTATATCATGTCTAATTGTTTGAAAGGAGTGTGGAAAGTCATAAAGGTTTATATCCAAGATTGCTAATTCAGGAGTTATCATTTCTGATATCAAGCGTGCGATCATATTCCAAAACTTCTTTATTATTGGACATCCCCACCATTTATGCAACATAGACCCTTCTACCAACATTAATCAGATGAGCCAGGGAACATATGTGGCATGTGGTAGGGGGTAAATACCATCTTAGAGGGATTCTTTTCATAGTTTATCTGTGATTTAAACATTTAGGGTGACTTGTATGAACGCGGCTGTGCCAGTTTTCTGATGTACTTAGAGCCAAAAAGAATGTATGAACAGGTGCACTCCAAAATTTGGCGCGATAAGTACCTATGTAATGCGCCAAAGACACTTTTTAATGCGTCAAAGATTTGGGGCGTTCTGGGGGCGTCGCTCCACATTCATAGAAGTAGACAAAGTTATGATTCTTTGACGCCAAACCTTGGCGCAGAACAAATAGAACAGCCAGACCAGGGTAAAGGTGGTGCCTGAGCCTGACTTGTCCTATTGGAACTACACTGCACCTGTATGTATGACCTGCAGAAGAACAGGTTCCTACATTCTGGTGCATTCTACACTGGCTTAACCCTTTAAGCCCCAGGCCTGAAAAGTAGTAGATCAGAACATTTTTTTTAGTTTTTGCCTCCTTGCGTTTCAACAGTTGTATCTTTTTTATTTTTTCAATGACGCAGTTGTGTGAGGCCTTGTTTTATTCGAGACAAGTTGTACTTTATGGGGGAATAGTTTACGTTCACTTGCAGTTTACGTTCTGCAATAATTGCAGAATTTTGTAAAAAATGTATTTTGTTTTTTTTACATTTTTATTACACCATTCACATTTCACATTTAATGACTTGTTAGATTAATTCTACAGCTTATTAAGGTTGTGTGGATACCTAATATGTGTAGGTTTTTTTTTGTGTGTAATGTATGCACAATTATTTTTTATTAAATATTTATTTTATTATTTTTTTTAATTCTTTTTTTACACTTTTTCTGTTTTTTTTAAACTTTTTTTCAATCCCATGAAGGGAGAACGGTTTTACATTTTTTTTTTAACACTTAGTAATGTATTAGAATATTCATATATGCTAATACATTGTAATCTGTGTCAGTCTTACACAGACAGTGATCAGGACAGCACACAGTGTGTCCTGGTCACGGGCTTCATACACAGACAGCTCTGGGGCCATTCTAGGTCCCCAGGGCTAACTGTGCAGCCATTCTCCGGACTCTGTCGGGTCACCGGGTGTTCCGATCACCCGACAGAGCAGGGGGAACCCTTTGATTGCGCTGCGGTAACGCACTGCCGCAATCAAAGGGTTAAAGCACTGGGTTGCAGAGGTTTCCTCTGCTCCCCGGTGCTCGCAGAAGATGCTCTGGGATCAGGGCTGTGTAGTACAGCCCCGATCCTGGCGCTACTGCGGCGCCGGGCACTGCATACCCCTTAGTCTGCAGCGACGCCAAAAGACGTTGCTGCAGACGAACGACCCGCACCAGCTGATGCCAAAAGATGGTGCGCGGTTGTTAAGGGGTTAAAGCTATTAAGGACTGACCTGTCAGCACCAACGTTCATATATGTCACCCTTAGGCCTCATTCACACGGCTTATTGCCGGCGTAATTGCGGCCCCATAGACTGTCATTATCTACGGCGCGTACACAGCGTAAATAATTCACATGTCACTTTCTCCCCCGCGGCGGATTCGCCGAGTGGGTAGGAGAGACGGAATCCACAGTTCTCTATGAGAACTGTGGATTACTGTAGTTACTGGGACTGATTGGAGCCGTACTGCAGCGCAAATACGTCGCGCAGTACGGCTCCAATCAGTCCCAGAATAAGCCGTGTGAACGAGGCCTTAGGGTATCGTGTTTGAAAACTGTCTAGCAGGAAGACTGTCTTTGTTGCCTATAGCAACCTCTCAGAGCTGATAGCAACCAGTCAGAGCTCAGCTTTCATTTCATATGGTGCTCTGTAAAAAGAAAAGCTGAGCTCTGATTGGTTGCTATGGGCATCAAAGGTAGTCTTACTACTAGACAGTTTTCATTAATAAGGCCCTTGGAGAATTTGGAGGGGATTTGGTTATCTTGGAGCCATTGTTATAAGGGGAATTGACAGATCAGTTATTTTCCCACTTAGCAATGGAGGACAATTTAGTCAGCGAGGGATCATTTGCGTATGTTACAATAAAAATAGGCCTTTTTGTATCCTTTTTTACCACAGGAAAAGTTATAAAAGTCTGAGTGACTGTTTGGAGGAGCAGTTCAGGACACTATTTTCTTCATATTTAGTGTCATGTTTCATTGCTCATGGCTTGTGTAAAAGTGAACATATCATTACACTACATGGTCAAAGTGATAGCATGTGCATACACTGAAGAGCTCAGTAATTTTTAGGGGACACCATTAAATACAGTTTCTCCAGCAAGTCATACATCAATTTTTAATCTAGTCATGAGATTCAAATTGATATGTAAATCGGCACCTGCAGTGGATGCTTACCTCTTACTTTTTTTTTTTTAACTCCACTTCAATATGGCAAAACAGTGTTCTGTGTATACAGTTTATACAAGCCTACAGGGAGTCTAACTTCCTGTCTTGTTACTGGTTCAGGCTGTTGCTCCCTCTACCTAGAACTCTGCCTCCTGCTGCTTTGCATAAAGCAAGGGTGCACCACCTGCCCTCAGTGCCATTCGTTGTGGTTCCTAATCATCTGGACACACAGATTTTTGCTCACATGTGGTTTCCATATCAGAAAAAAGATAAGAGTGGTCCACTGTGTTGCCATATTAAGACAGTGGGGTCCCTTGACTTCTGTTTAGCACACCAAGCAAGAATAGAGAAGATAGAAAGATGGCTCCCTATGCATGTAGCTCTCTGCATTGTAGTGTTGTGAAATTGAGGAGAGCCATATGTAGGCATGGTTTCTCACTTTCTGAAGTGCTGAATGTTGGGCGAGCAGACCTCTATTATCCTAATTAAAACTAGTGGAGCTCACACATGTATGACATTTATAGCGTATATTTTTTATATGACATAAAAGACTCAGATGAAAATACTGCTTTATATTTTATTGCGGCCCCTGGGAAAGAGTCAGTCTGATGATGTGGCCCTTTGGCCAAAAAAGGTTGTGCATCCATAGTATAAGAACAAGTATCCTAGGCTCACTTGGATAGGTACTGTATTTTGCGGACTATAAGATGCACCAGACCATAAGGCTCATCTAGGTTTTAGAGGAAAAAAAATTTGAAGCAAAAAATGTGGGATGAAGTGTAGTTTTTATTGGTACCATTTTGGGATAGATGCTTTTTGATCACTTTTTTTTAATTCCAATTTTTTGGGGATATGAAATGACCCAAAAAACCACCCCCACAATACTCGCATTTGGGTTTTTACCTTCTTCTATGGTGTACAGCGTACGGATAAATTATGATATTTATTTAATACATCAACGAAACAAGCGATACCAGTTATGTGTAACTTTTATTTTTGTTATTTGTAAAACAACAAAAGGAGATAATTTAAACGTTTAATATTTTCATTTAACTTTTTTTTATTTTAATACATGACTACTAAGAGGCACAATCCCTTGTGCTATTTACCGCAATACTATTGTTAGGGAAGTCTGCACGGTCAGGACGATTGTGCTTCATCAGCAAATCTAGAAGGAGGTAGATGTTTCTTATTTTAGCCTCATGACAAAATGTGTTTATAGCTGCATCAAAGGGAACATGTCATTGCAGTATAATACACTAGAAATGGTGTGTATTCTGTATTGTCATTAAGCCAAGCATGTATTGTGTATCCCATTTCTGTAGCTGGAGACCTCCACCCCTCCCCCCTTTTCAAAAGGAATTTGTAGCATAGAACTGTGGAACATCACACATGTCCTTAAGACAATTCTATTACCCTGCTTGTTTACATAATCCAGGGCTGCAGCTGCTAAGCAGCCATTTTATTGCATTTTATGGCCAATTCTGTATATACAAGTGTCATTAATACTTGATAGAAGGCCAAAACCTTGTCAGCCCAGAGGTGCCCATTGACCTGTCCAAAGCCATAAAAGACTAGCCACGAAAAGGGCAGAGTGCAATGGCCAGTCAACACTGAAGCACAGCCTGTGAATGCCATCTAGTGGGCCCAGTAAGCAACAACCCTCATTAAGCATCAGGGGATCCATCCCCTCATCAAATACCCAGCCAGTGATGTGCAGTCTAATTATCCTAATTAGCTGATGGATGGTTTGGAAATCTGAGATGGCAGAGTGGTCTAAAAGACCCGTTGTCAAGGTTCAGGTCTTGGTACATAGTTAGGGGTTCAATTCTGGAATGAGCTGTGTCCCATTTCTTCTTCCGTGTCCCCGGATCTGAAAGCCGACCATTGTAATTGTAAGAACTTTCTAAGTTTTCTCCCTTTGATTTTATAACTGTTTGCTAATGCATGTCATATTCATTGTTATTGTGATTTTTATGTAAGCACTGTACACTGTTATTATTAAAAAAAATTAATACGTTTAGTTCTTGTCGCTGTACGAATCCATAACTTTGAAGAGGTGTTTTTAACCCTTTAGCTGCTGGAGAGCAGTAAGGTAACCCAGTAAGCGGTTTTAAGTGTATTTTTATATCAGAGCCCTTCCCTCTGATTTCCTTTTTCTTTTTGGTTATTGAGGAAGGTGGTGGCAGCGGATATATTTGGGGTGCTGGAACTGTCTTGGGGTGTGATTGAAGCTCAATTTGCCACCTTTGTGAGAGGTGAGTGCAAATATAATTTAGTGGAAGTAAATCCACTCCATTACAGTGGCCCCCACGTCACATGCTGGTGAGTGTGTACGTGACAGTCATCAAGATGAACTCTTTTGTATTTAGTATTGGTGTTTCTGTTTAGTCAAAATGGCTTACGTTAATGAACTTAATTGATATGCTGTATACAGTGGTCATTGGCCACCGCAGGCAGGTGTGGTTTTGTCTGCATTTGATGGCCACCATGTAAGAACATGCTCTAGAGGGATAGACATGCAGGAAAATTAGCAGTTCACTTTGTTATAGTATCAGCAAATTAATTCAGATGTTCAGGAATCTCAACCTCTCACTGCAGAAATATATATGCGGTGCAAATCTGCAAAACATTTTATTGTTGTGGGTTTTGCTGCGGATACACTGCGGATCTGCATCAAAATCCACAGCTGTGGAGTTTTTGCATAATCCTTTTTTCAATTCAATTGCATAATCTACGCTAAAAATCCACAGCAGCAAATCTACAACAAACATGTACAATGTTTTGGTGCGGCTTCGCTGCTGCAGATTTACTTTCGAAAATGCTACAGATATTTTACTGTGGAAAATCTGCATATTTTCTGATACTTGTAAATCTACTCTAAATAAGCACTTCAGAAAAACAATTATTCAGTTGAATTGGATCTATGGATGCAGAATTATTAGTGCATATCTGGTGCATTTACTACCAACAGAGTTATATGACTTTTACAACATAAGATCATGTGCTTTAACATTGCATCTCAATTCTAGAACAAGAGTAGCATTTTGCTTTAATTTAAGTTCAAAGTCAAATTCGATCTGAATCCGAGTGCTTCAATTTAGTTCACCCAAATTGAATTTTGGCATAAATTGCCCAAAAATTGTCTCTAACCATAACTGTAACCCTAAGCTATGGTGTTTAGGTCTTAAGGGTGCTTCTAGGTCCGTCAGTGCTTTTTAACCCTGGTTCACCCAGGGTGCTTTCACACAGTGTGTTTTAATGCGTTTTTGTTTTCTTGCAAAAATGCACAGCATTAAACTCTCTTTATTGCTCTACATTTCTGCAAAAATAACGCACCCAAAACACCGCATTAAGAGCACACTGTTTGAAAGCACTCTAATAAGGCCTAAAAATTGCTGATCAAAAATTATGTAACATGCAACACAGATGTGAACACATTCTAATCCAGAGCAGACAGTGCAGCGGAAAGAGCACACTCACTGAGTGGGTATAGACAGAAAGAAATGTATCAAATGTAGGTTATATACATTTGTGG
Organism: Phyllomedusa bahiana; assembly: GCA_025379985.1. Classification (NCBI taxonomy): domain Eukaryota; kingdom Metazoa; phylum Chordata; class Amphibia; order Anura; family Hylidae; genus Phyllomedusa; species Phyllomedusa bahiana. The sequence goes on along the minus strand of JAODAL010032172.1, from coordinate 2,775 downwards.
CTGCAGTGTGGTTAACTCTCATCTACAGCAGCCTAAGCAAGGTTTGTGCTTTTTGCTCTGCAATGATTGGTATTCCTTTAAGGTTCAATTTTCCTTTAATTAAGTCTATCCTGATGAGTATTCTCTCCAGATAATAGTCTGCGCAACAAAAAAAATGCTGTCCTGTTAAACATAAATACTTTATAAAGGTTTTCCAGAACCGGATTGAAACAAAAAGATTGATGCTTTAATTAGAAGAGTGACATAGATTAAGAATACTTAACAGCAGTAACACCTGAAATATGCCGCCTCAGCAGTCCAACAGTAAGACCTCTCTGTACAAATGTGCTGGATAAGTCTGCCTCAAAGATGGCTAACAATTAGAGATGGGCGAATTGATTCTAACAAAGTGGAATTCGTTTAGAATTTCAGGAAAACTTTGCTTCTGAACAAAGTCGAAGTTTGGGGTACTTCAGGTGAACGAAGTGTGCTTTTGATTGATAAAATGGCTGCGAGCACATGGCGTTACATGGGGCAAAGCACTCTGGGAGGAAGAAGGGCATAGCCTGCATGACATGTGCAGAGATGAAGCCAATCAGAGACCGGCGGGATTCTGTGACGTCACCGCAATATATAAGTCCGGGCGCGACGCTGGGAGCTCATACCGCTCTCCCTGTACTGATCAGGGAAGGTGCTGCTGCGGCTGATTGTGATAGCTCTTACTGAAGAACTGATTTTTATACAGCGATTTTTTGTGGGGTGTCTCAGCTTGTCTCAGAGACTGCTTCTCTTAATGTTCTATTTCTGATTTTTTGGGGTATTGGATCTGAAGTCCAGTGTGCGTCCACTGCAGCTGCATATACATTTTAATGCTATCTGCTCACAGCACATTGAATATCCAAGGGGATCTAAGCCAGTTCCTGTTGTATTCATTTAAAGAAACAGCGTTTTTACAATACAAATACCACTTCATTTTTGGCTGCTCAATTCTTTTGCACAATTTACATCCAGGGGTTAATTAAGCGTTGTTCTGCTGCTGTGGTGACAAAAATAAACCGTCTTTTTCACCGCCAAAAATTACAATTTTCCTGTAGCATAATTCACAAGCAAAGGTTAATTACAATTTTTCCTCTTGTTGTGTAGTGTAGAAAACATGCAATTGTAACATGCTACAAAGCTAGTAGTTTGTGGTTGCTCAATTGTTTGGCGCAATTTACATTCAGAGGTTAATTAAGCGTTGTTCTGCATTTGTACTCAGTAAAATAAACTTTGTTTTTCACCGCCACAGAAGAAATTCTACAGCATAATTCATATCCAAAGGTTAATTAAGCCTGTTTGTGCTTTTATATTCAGTAGAATACACAGAGTTTTTAAATGGCACATACAAGTCAATTTTTCCTGCCCATTTGTGGAGCACAATTTATATCCAAGGGTTACCCAAGCTTCTTAGTGGGTTCATTTGGAGTCAAATACAGGGTGTGTAATTATCATATACAGATATCTTCATCAAACAGTGTCTGTACATTTTAGAACAAACAGTATGTCAGAGAGGTGGCAGGCTCTTCACCTGCAAGTGGCAGAGGCACAAATATTCCTGGAGCAGGCCCAGGTCGCAGCAGGGGTCACTCGGTGAGGCCACAACTGCCGCTGTCATCTAGCGGCCGTGTGTTGTTCAGCAACCCAATGGTTCTTGATTGGTTGACTAGGTCATCCACTTCCTCCCAGATGACATCTGACAACCCCAGCCAAGAGTCGGTGGGAACGTCAGACACAACCCTTAGTTGGCATGGCCCGGGAGCGGGTCAGCGGCCCTCACCTGTCCTCAACCCGCCTCTGTCCCATCCGGTTTTCCTCAGCCAGAGATCCACTATGTGGTCTGGGCTCAGCGCCACTATATAGCGAGGATGAACAATTTGAGGAGGGCAGTCAGCAGCTACTTGGCAGCGAAGAAATGGGGCCAATATCCCCTGCTTCTTGCAGTAGGCGGCAAAGTATAGATGTTGAGAGTGGCATGGGAGGTCATGTTGTGAGGGGTCAGCCTCTGCATACCAAGACCAGTGATGAGGACAGCAGTGACGATGAAACACAAATAGATGATGATGTAGCCGACCGCACTTGGGAGCCGGGTGAGGCAAGGGCTTCATCATCGTCAGGAGAAGAGGGCGTCAGCTTGCGCGTCAGGCAGCGGCGCAGCCAGCAAGTGGGTCGTGTGGCCGTGAGTCAGCAGGATAGCAGCAGTGTGAGGTCGGGAGCCAAGCGGCCACGGGGTAAAAAACCCGATTCGCAGGTCCAAGAAAGTAGCGGCACAGGGGCTCAGTGAGGCAGCAGCGGCAGTAGTCACTCAGTGTGCAGCGTTGGCGGTAAAATCTGATACTCGGCGGTGTGGCGGTTCTTTGCTAAGACACCGGAGGAGCCGAATATGGGTAAATGTAGCATCGGTAAGCAGAAAGTGAAGCGTGGCCAGGGAGCTAACCCTGGCACCCCGGCCCTGCGACAACACAAGCAGCGTCACCATCCGGTGGCCTGGGAGAAACGTGGCTCAGATGTGGTGGTCCATCCTGCCGCCGCAGCAACAGCAGCAGCAGCAGCGCCCAGTGGCACGCATGCCATTGCAGCCAGTCAAGGCTCCACCACCTCTGCAGAAGGGAGCTGTTTCTCTTTGACATCATCTCCTGGTCCAGATGCTCCTGCTCCTCGCTACTCATGGCGCCAGCAGTCGGTCAGCGAGGTGATTGCAAAGAGACAACAGTATGTGTCCAACCATCCTAAAGTGCAGCAGCTTACCGTACTCCTGTC
>JAODAL010032171.1:0-47360 GCA_025379985.1 Phyllomedusa bahiana | reverse complement strand
ATACCCTGGCAAAGTTTCAGTAAGGGGTCTCTGCAGAGGATGCCCGTGCGGTTTCAAAACACGTGAACTCTGAAGGGAAAGCCGTAGGTCCGTCGTCACCGGATCGCCCCGGTCCAAGAGAGGGGTGGCCCAAGCTAGAGCCTTCCCGGACAGCAGACTGACCACGAAGGAAACTTTTGAACGTTCAGTGGGGAATTGACCACCATTAACTAAAATGTGCTTTAGAGCACTGGGTAAAAATCCCCTGCACATTTTGGAGTCCCCTTTCAAACTTGTCGGGTAGGGGTAAACGCAGCCTAGAAGTCCCGGGTACTGGCGGAGGCGTCGCCACAGGAGGAGAGTCGGCGGCTCTTTTGGGTTTTAGCCAGTAGCTGCTGCAGCATGGCGGACAACTGGTTCAGCTGCTGGTTTGTTTGCGCTAGTTGTTGTGACTGCTGAGCCACTATCGCCATGAGATCCGGTTCACCGGGCAAAGGTACCTTGGCGGGATCCATGGCCGGATCTTACTGTAACGGATGCTGGTAGTGGATCCACTGGACCACCGCAAGCGATGGTGTAAGCCGTACCAGGGGGGCGGAATCTAAGTAGAACCCGGTTTTCACCAGAGCCCGCCGCAAAGCGGATGGACTTACTGCGGCGGAGAACTACCAGATCGCCCCACTGGCGTGACTTGCTTGCGGTGGCACCCAAAGGGCAGTGCGTGGTACAAAATTGTGAGACTAGGCGAAGTCGAGGACAGGCAAGAGGTCAGGGCAGGCGGCAAAGGTTCGTGGTCGGAGAAACAGAGCGTAAAGGGTTTTCGGTACACGGAAGACCGGCTATGAGGCAGAAGACGCTTTCTCTAAAGGCAGTACGGCACTAAGATCCGGCAAAGGTGACCCGGAAGGAAGGGGGTTTTAAAATTAGGGCGGTCACCTGCCAGCCTTTACCAAATAATGGGCGTACTGGCCCTTTAAATCCCGAGACCCGGCGCGCGCGCCTAAGGCGCGGGCATGCGCAAACCGGCCGGCCAGGAGGACGGGAGGACGCGGGAGCGCAGTCAGGTAAGGGGGGGAGCCGGGACCCGACGGGCGGCAGCACGAGTGCGCCCGCAGCCCGGGCGAGGGGCTGCGGGACCACTCGTGACATTCTGGATCGCTATTTCCCTGACCCCGTGCATTGGGATATGGATAGACTGCTGTCATAGGCGTAACTTTGGTTCAAAAAGTGGGGGGGAACAATTTTCCCTTCCCTCCCTCCCTTTCCCTCCGTTCTCTTCCCTCCTCTCTCTGCAGCAAAGCGGTCCCCTCTAACCCAGCTAGGAGGTCAGGGGTAGTGCTGTGAGCTCTCCCAGTGGGTCTGGGCTGAGCCTGTAGGTCATACACTTTTGGTGCAATCCATACGGTTATGAGTGGCTCTCATGATACTAAGTTTTACGATTCCCTGCATGGTTAAAACCAAACTGTCATAGTTACAGCAAGTATAAACTCAATAGACATGAACATCAGACTGCATAATTAGATTTACCTATTATAGGCACCGCAACATTCTACGGTGATTCTAATATATAGTATATCATATTATACACATCTATGCTATTTTGACGTCACTGTTGTTAACTTAATACTACAGTCTGATCATTACTGAAGTTCAGGGCCAGACTGGAACTAAAAATCAGCCCTGGCAATGAAGCTGAACCAGCCACCCTACAATATTTCCCCCTCTACATGGAAATAAAAAATGTTGTGCAATGCAGCAAATTTCGCTTAACTCACCTTCCCCCCCATCCCTCGTCACTACTGCATTAAATTTGTAATACATACAACAGAATGAGGAAAATAAAAGAACCTAATCTCACTGTACCCCTAGGAATCACTTATGTCACATACTGTACACCAGAAATGACATCACTCACTGCACCCCAGAAATGAATTATATTACACATGGTAGCCACAGAAATTACATTACTAACTGCACCTTAGAAATGAATTACACATTGTACTCAAGAAATAATATAATTCACTGAATCCTAGAAATGAATTACATTACTCACTATAATCCAGAGATTACATTTCATCATACCCCAGAGATTACATTACACACAGTACCCCAGAGATTACATTACTCACTGTACCCCAGAGATTAAATTACACACCATACACCAGAGATTACTACATTACACGCTATACCCCAGAGATTACTACATTACACACTGTACCCCAAAGATTAGATTACATTCCATACCTGCAAGATTAGATTACACGTTGTACCCCAGAGATTATATCACACAACATACCCCAGAGATTACATTACACACTGTACAACAGAGATTATATTACACCGTACCCCAGAGATTATAACATTACACACTGTACCCCAGAGACTAACTACATTAGACAAGTTACCCCAAAAATTGTCTGTATATATATATACATATATATATATATATATATATATATATATATATATATATACATATATTGAACACAGATACACTTCACACTCAGGGTGAGTTTACATGACGTTTTTTTGGCACTGACAGTGTCGTTTGCTTGTTGGAAAATTGCCGCTTGCAAACACATAATTCCGATGAGCAAATGACCAAGATAGATTTCTGCCTTCTATCCTTTGGTGCTGTTAGTGGGTAAAACGCCTCAAAGAATTCTTTGTAGGCGCTGATAGTATGCACTGAAAATACTTGAGTAAAATCGGTGTCATCTAAACGACTACACATAGGGTATAAAGTGAATCAGTTTGCTGTCGGATTGGACGCCAGTTCTGAGGCAGATCCAGCACTAAATCCGCCCCAGAATCAGATTATACCCTTAAAGTACATTCACACGGCATATAGCGGGGCGTACTGTGCACTCTTCTATATGCCGGGTGTTCTATAAGTACGAGCTGGCCAGTCTATACTTTTAAAATGCCTGCTGGGCCAGACCTATTCACTTTCATTTTCCCTGGTGCGTACGTGCAGGGAAGAAGTGACATACCACTTCTTTCTCCCGACGCGCAGTGCATCTCGGGGAAAATGGAAGTTAATCATATCTCTCAATGAGAGCTATGAATTACCGTCGTTACAGTGCGTACTTCAGGGCATCTTGCAGTACACTTATGCCCTGAAATATGGACTACAAAGACGCTGTGTGAATATATATATATATATATATATATATATATATAAATATATATAAAATATATAAAATATTTAAATATATGATAATATATTTAAAATAATATATATATAATATAAAATATATATATCATAATATTTATATAAAAATATATATATATATATATAGATAAAAAATAATAGATAGATATATAAATTTTTATATGTATATATTATAAATATATATATATATATATAATATAATATATATTTACACTAGACACATGGCTGTACATACAGTAAATACACCTCTCACATATACAGTGCACACCCTACTCAAATGCACACACAACGCCTAGCACCCTTGTCCCCTCCTTACCGGTCTCCTGTAGTCTAGTGCAGTCTAGTGTGTCTTATCAGCAGCACAGGAGCTTATTTAGGTTTCTTACTGACAAACTTTAGCCCTTCAGAGTTCTGCAGCCTGCTCTGATGTTTAAACCCCTCAATCACCAATGTTCCTCTAACAGGCTGAGCTAGGAATAACAGTGCTATATCCAAAAATGTGCGAACCACAGCATGCCCGGGAAGTATGAGCCAAGTGGCTGTAAAGACAAGCTCTGTAAACACCCTTTAAGTTTAAAAAGGAAGTAATTTCTCTACGGTTTGAAGATTGAAAGTGAAAAAAAGACAGTGATAATGATATAGTAAAAAAGTAAGCAAAGTACTATGGGTCAAATAAACTAGTAAACATCTCAAAATTATGTACTTATGCTGGTACTGAATTATCCCCCACAATAAAAAATTAGATTTTTTTCCAAAAGCTTTTTTTGGGTTTTCAGTGTGGTTTACGTATATGATGCGTTGGTGACTTTCTAATTATTATTGGCATATGCCCTATTAAAAATTAAGGGTGACATGTCCTATTAGGGCTGCGCCTTTTTTATGGTGTATTTTGTGCCAAAAAAAAAACTGTTACATCCATTCTTATTTTAAATTGTACTGTCTTTTTCCAAAACTAAGTGTATTGTATCCCGGGCCCACAACACTTTTTAAATTGAACCTATATTGGGTACACAAAATATGTGGGCAATATTTGTTTTCCCACTTTGCCCAAAAGTTTTATAAAAGGAAATCCGAGGGGTATTTTCCCTGGGTTTGGTAGGGGTTTTAAAAATTCCCACCCTTATAGTCTGCCTCTGAGATACCTAACCTGCACATCAGTCATGGTCACAGGTAAATGCTTTAAGAGGGGTTTCCCAAAACCTGGGAGTTTCCGGCAGAAGACTGACGCCCCGGGAGGGCTCCTTAGCCCCTTCTCCCCCTCATAAAGCCCCCCTGAGTGTCCAGGGGATCCATCTCGGGTTTTTTTAGTTGTTATTTTTGTAAAGGACAGTAGTTTTTTTCAAGACAGAGGCCCAAAAAAAATTTAGTCATTTTTAACTTCAAAATTTTTTTGGGTAAAGGAAGCTATTCAGTTTGTGAAAAGTAGATGGCAGTAGTACACAAAAAAAGGCTGTGTTTTGGGCTTCCTATTTTAAAATTTAAAAGGGGGTTTGATTAGTTTAAATAAAAAAATTTTTTAAAAACAGTGGTAATTTTAATCACTGAGTTTTAATTAATGGGAAAATTCTTTTGTTTTTTACAAGGGAAAAGTGTTAAAACAGAAGAAATTTTAAATTCTTTTGTTAAAAATTTTTAACTTCAGGGGTGGTACGAATGCTTTATGAAAAAAAAGGTTTTAGTTTTGGCGGTTTACTGTTTAAAAAAAATTTTAAAAAAAATTTTAAATTTTTACGGGGGTTTTTTAAAGGGTTTTCCAAGCATATTTGAGACTGCAGTTTTAAGTGTTTTTTCGTTAGGGATGTTAAATGGAATTTGAAAAAATTTTGGTTTTTAAAATTTTTTGGGCCCCTTTTGATTTTACCCAAAGGTTACATTGCTGCCTGATCTCATGTAAAGATTTTAGTCATAACAGCTTATTATGTTTATAAAGCCACAAAATTATTTGAAATACTTGTTTTCAGAAAAAAAATGCCAGTGGGGTTACACAAATTTTTCCATACCCCTTTGTTTTTACAAAAAGGGTTTAAACAGGGCCCAACTCCCATAAATTAGTTTCCCGTGACTGAAATTAGGCTTTTGTAAAATTTTCTGTTATAGTATATTATACACTTGTTGACCCCCCCAAAAAATAACGCCTGAGAAGAAATGTCATTTGTTAGGGAGTTTTCTAGTGTCCCCTTATGTTTAAAACCTTGCCTAAGCGGGAGAACCATTCCAAAAAGAAGGGAACCTTGAATTCATAGTTTTCATAGTTTTAGTTTGTAAGGCTAAAAAAAGACAAGTCGCCCAATTAGTTCACCCTTTTGTGCTAAGGTGTTGATCCAGGGAAAGGAAAAAAAACCCCATAAAGGTAGAAGCCAATTGTCCCCATTTTAGGGATAAATTTCCTTCCTGTTTCCCAAAATTTTGGCAATCGAAAAACCCCTTTGGGATCAATGCCCCCTTCCGGGAATTCCTAGTCACTATAACTTGTTATATTTTTTCGTCCAGAAATGAAATCCAAAACCCTTTTTTTGAACCCCGGTTTTATTGTTTTCCCCCTAGAAAAAGTCCCTCGGCAGAGAATTCCTTGTCCACGGGCCTTCACGGGAAAAAGGAACCCTTTTTATGTTTATGTAAAAAACTTTCTTCCTCACAGACGAAAAGGAGCCCCCTTTTTCCCTAGATACACCCCTTTGTATAAAAAAACCCTTGGGAGAGTTCTCAAATTTTGGGCCCTTTTGATGTATTTAAACATTTTTTTATGTCCCCGAACCCTTCTTTTTTTTTTAAACCCTTAAATAACCCTAATCTTTCCCAAAATCTTTTGTTACTGTTTTTCCCCCCGGCCCTTTTATTATTTTTTTTTTCCCGCCTTTGAAACCCTGTTCAAGCCCCTAAAAATGTCTTTCCTGTGCACTGGGACCCAAAACTGTCCCACAATTTCCAGGTGGGGGTCTAAACCGGTGACTTGAAATAATGGGATTTTTAAGGGTTTTTTTCATGGGGTTTTCTTTTCCCCCTTTTAATGCCCCCATGATCCTATTTGTTTTGGGGACTGCTGCTGCCGCCCAATGCTGCTAAAATTAAATTTTTCTGTCCCCAAAAGGGATTCCATATTTCCTTCTCTAGGGCCTTTTACCCAGTTTTTTTCCCTTTTTCTTTGAAATCATGTAATGGATTTCTTTCCCCCCATGTGCAAAAACCTTGTTTTTATCAGGTGTTAAACCCCCCACCTGCCATTTCCCTGCCAGGCCCCCCCCAAATTAACCCAAAACCCACTTTGAAATTTAACATATTATCCTTTTTGTTTTGTTTTCTTTTCGGATTAGAATCGTCTCCCAAAGATCGATTTTACTGGGGATTCCCTGTTTTTTAAGATCAAAAATGAAAAATTTTTTTTAAAAGAGGTTTGGGGCCCCAATACTGCCCCCTTGGGGCCCCCCAAATTAGAAACCGGGCAAATCCAGTTTTGATTTAATGTCCCTTTTAAAATTACCCCCCCTTTTGTTCTTTTTTCATGACCAGTTACTTACCCTTTTGCACACATTTTCCCCCAGCCCAAAGCATTCTCATTTTTTTTTAAAAAAACCTTTTATGTGGCACCGTTTAAAAATTGCTTTAGAAAAATTTTGTATATAAATTTCCGGGAAAATCACCCCAACCCAAAGTTTTTGCATGATTCCTCTTTAAAAGCTGTTGAGATTAGTCGACAGGACCGCCCTTTCATAAAACCCCAAAGCTGGAACGGGTTTTTAAAATTTATTTTCCCAAGTGAGATACCCCAGGAATAGCCCCTTTTGAGAAAACCTTCAAACATTTTACCTACAACAAAAGGTTAGGAATTTAATGGCCTATTTTTCCGGGATCATTTTTTGACCCCTTTTTAATATTGGCCCCACATTTGCTATGCCCCAAACCCTTTGGGCACCCCCCGGGTTTATTTTAAGTCTTTGTTTTTAAAGGATTTGGGGCCTATTTGGGGAAAATTTTTTTTAACCATTTGGGTCCCCGGGGGGGGGGGGCCAACCTGGCCCTTGGGGTTTTTTTATTTTTTTTTTTAAAAAAGGAGCAATGCCTTCTTCCGGGGGTTTAAAAAAAACTTTTAAGTTTGGGAAGGTTTCCCACCCTCTCTGTTAAAAAAGGAAGGTCTTCCTACTGGGTTAACAAAAAGTGGAGAAAAAAAGGGGGGGGGTTTTAAAAACGTTTTTTTTTTCTCATCCCCTTGTTTCCCCATTTTTTAAAAGGGCCAAAACTTTTTCTGTTTTTAATCCTTTTTTTTTATATATTTTAAAAATATTTTGGGGTTAGTTTTACTTTTATAAAATTATGCCCTTTCCGTTTCCAGTTTTGTTTCCTTTAAATCTTTATTTTACACATTTTTTTTTTTTCCCTATAGCTTCTTATTTGCCCCCCTTAAAGGGCCCTCCTGTTTTATTTAGGCGGGAAAACGCTTTCTTTTTGTTTTTTTTTCCCTTTCTTTTAATCCCTGTTGACCCAAAAATTGGGTTTTTCCTTTTTCAAATTTTTTTTTTTTAAACCATAAGGTATGTACCCTTTAACAGTGGTGGGTTAGGATGTTTTTTAAAAAATACCCCTTTTATTATTGTTCGGGCCTTTATTTAAAAACATTGTCCCAAAAAATTGCGGTTTGGGGGCCTCCCTAAGAAGAATAAAATTTACCCTTCCCAAAAAAATTAGTGTTTTTGTGGCTCCTTGACAAAAAAATTTCTATTGGGGGATAAAGGGAAAATTTATTATATTATGGTCACTTTTCCCCTAGGTCCCCTCAACCTGAACCTTTGTTACTCTGCCCAGGCTCATTATTTTAATTTTAGGTTAAAAGGGCCCTTTTTCCTCTAGTCGGTTCCTGCCCCCCAATTTGGGGCCAAAGGGGAATTTCTTTTGTTTTTTGAAAAAAACCTTTGTTTTTTTATGAGAGTTTACAAGCTTCAGTTTCCCTTAATTTTTCTTAGTTAAAGGGAAAGCCAAACAAAAAGGAAATGAAAAAAAGAAAGCCCAAACAGGGGAAAAGACAAAAACAAAAAAAAAATTAGAGTAAAGGGAACACCGCAGTACAAAATAATAAAAACAGGGAAAGCAGACCCAAAGAGCGGTTTGGGAAAGGACACGCAATCCCAAAAGGGAGAAGACAGAAGAGTTTTTAAAGGTTTACCACCCAAGTTCCGGCAAAATAATTCCAAATACCCAGGCACAAAAACCCGTAGCCGGGGATCCCTAAAGGGCAATCAAAACCCAGGGGAATGCCCACCAAAGAAGAGGTTTAAATCCCCCCCCCCAGGAAAAGGGATTAACCCAGCTCCTTAACCCTTTAAAGCACCAACCCAGAAACCCTGGTTGGAAAAAAAACCCAAGCCCAGCTTTTTAAAAAAGGGGGTTGTAGCCTTTTTTAAAATTTTGGGGATTACTGAAAAAACTTGGGCATGCGGTTTACGTCTCAGGAAGATATGTAGATGATTATAGGTGTGAACTTAATAGACACCGGGCTTTGCCTCAAGAGGCTACTTTGAGGTAGTGCACCTCTAGGTAAGGGATCGTTGACTGCTAGACATGTCACTACAGTGCACTTAGAGGCGTTTTGCCCAGTTGACAGACTTTGATAGAGGGAACATCATTGGACTAAAACAAACAGAATAGTTGTATCAATGTTTGGCCCTTTTTACAGACATGAAGGGGAAGGGACATCATCCACAATTCCAGGGCCCCATACTGCCAAGTTTTTGTTATGTTGAAACTTTGCTATGCATCATAATTTTCTTAGACAAATAACATTTTTAGTTTGAGGCTAATGTTTTGTACACTAGATGCATATTGGGACCATTTTGGGGTACATACTACTTTTCACAGCTTTTTATTCCAGTTCATTGGGGAAGTGAGGTGACCAAGAAAGATAATGCTGCCTTTCTTTATTATGGCAGTGACCATTTGGGATAAACAATGTTATAATGTACTGTGTGGATTCCCATTAACTTATAATTGAATGTGGAATGCAAACATATTTCAATATAGAATGCAAGTGGATTTGACTTGGAAATTCATGTTTATATTCTACCATGTGAACATATCCTAGGCTCTTCTAGCCACACAGTCTAGCAACACTCAGCTGCCTCCAAAACACCAATGCCAAAACAACAGTAGTGTTGTCAGGATCTCTAAAGATGCAAGTTCCCCCCAATAATACATTTTCTATAAATAAAATAAACAAATAACTATGTTCAGTGTATGATACCTCTAAATAATAATCACACAGTTACCAAACAATACAACTGTACAAGGAATAAATATTATTGCTATATTGTTACTGACAAAACCAGAACACCAAGACCAATATTACCAATAACAGCATCTAAAGCCCCAGAAAATACCTCCACATCATGACCACCATGAGGTGACTTCACAATACCACCATATTGTTACTAAATATAAAAACTTTACACTAAAACCAATATTAAGTCCATACAGTTACCATGTAGTGGGAAATATCAGCTGTACAGTACACAAGTGCTCTGCAGACATATACTGTAAGTGATTCAGTTATATCCAGTGACTCACAGGTGACATCTTCCTTGATGGTGGTCATTTTCTTTCCCCTTTCTATACACAAACACAGATCCTCAAATAAGTCAGTTAGAATGAACTAACTTCTGATAGTAATTTGATCTTGACAACTTTTAACAAATTCAAGTAAAACACTGACTGCAAATGTTCGGTGCCAACCAGTTATCAGAACCTTGTATAGCCAGTGAAGTGACGTCAATGGGGAATAAAATGAGCCACAGAATTTCAGCTTGCAGTGCCCATCAATTCAAATGAAGGTGGGATAAGCGGTGAAGGGGCTTTCCAAAGTAAAGCATCACTCTTAATTGGTTAACATACTTAAGCCAATTGTGGATATTCCCCATTAAATTGGGACGTACACTTCAAATATTATTTTAATTGGTTTTCAATCCACACAAATTGAATAGTTAATTCTGGCTGCCTGGCTAGTTGCCACAATAAGTTCATCCTTATATCTTTTTTAACACAGAACTTTCTAACTTCAATATTTCTGTTATATTATTTAAGTTGACAGTCAGCCCTTCACCATCTTCTTACAGTGCAGCAGAAAAATACATCTTAATCAATATGTAAAACATAATCTCCTCAAGGCCTATTTCAAAGTATTTAGTACCATATATTTATGGCACTTTAGATGTTAAATTTCCTCATCATACACAATTGAAACATTTCTGCAATGCATTGGAGACTTGAAGATCCTGGCCACTAATGCAAAATTTGTAGCAAGCTCAGCCCCCCTCCTCTCACAAACACACCCTGTGTATCAAATGCCATTTACAGTAGTGTTGTCTTCTTATTTGACAGTCGGTACTTTGAGCCCTTTCAGGCAACAGGTGTAATTGCTACCTTTGCACAAGCTATATTGTGCAAAACATCCTACCTTTTAGTATAAACTCTAATATACTTTTCATAGATGGCCTAAGTATTAGACTAGTCTAGACCTTTCAATGTAGCTGAATTGTAAAGTAAAGAGCAGAGTGATAACCAACATTATTGGTTCAATAGGAAATTTCAAGGAGCCAACTTTAGCTGTAATTTCGCAAACAAGGTTATAAAGCAAGCAAAAACTTTATGAGCAATGTGTAAAACTTTCAATAAGACTACAAGCCGGTACTCCTTGTTGCTGTGGAAACCCAGTGAGAAAATCTAACAAGGTTTCATCAATAGCTAAAAAAGGAAATGCAGTTAATCAATGAACTGCAAACTGTTATTTCTAAAAGGTTAAGTAACCTAAATTTATACCATATATTTTAGCAAATGTAGCAGATCTAAGGTTACCTTTTGCCATTCTGAGACATACAGTTGAAACCAGAAGTTTACATACACTATATAAAAAGACACATATGCATGTTTTTCTCACTATCTGACATGAAATCAGAATAAACCTTACCCATTTTAGGTCCATTAGGAACCAAAATTATTTAGATTTGCCAAATGTCAGATTAATGGGAGAGAGGGAGATTTGTTAAGGCATTTTTATTACTTTCTGCGAAGTCAAAAGTTTACATACAGTTCATTAGTATTAGGTAGCATTGCCATTAAACTGTATAACTTGGGTCAAACATTTCGGATATCCGTCCACAAGCTTTTCACGATAGTTGGTAGGAATTTGGCCCATTCCTCTTGACAGAACTGGTGCAACTGAGCCAAGTTTGTAGGTCGCCTTGCTCACACCTGCCTTTTCAGCTTTGCCCATAAATTTTCAATAGGATTGAGATCAGGGCTTTGTGATGACCACTCCTGGCTGATGTCTTGAGATGCTGCCTCTGTATTGCCACATTGCCACTTCTTTCCTCAAGATGCCATCTATTTTGTGAAGTGCACTAGTCCCTCCGTCAGCAAAACAACCCCACAACATGATGCTGACTACCCTGTGTTTCACAGTTGGGATGGAGTTCTTAGGCTTCCAAGCTTCTCCCTTTTTCTTTCAAACATAATGATGGTCATTTTGGCCATACAGTTTAATTTCAGGTTCGTCAGACCACAGGACATGTTTCCAAAAGTGTAGTTCTTTGCTCCAGTGTGCCTTTGCAAACATTAATCTGGGTTTTATATGTTTTCTTTGGAGTAAAGGCTTCTTTCTGTCAGAGTGACTTTTAGCCCATGTTGATACAGTACTCATTTCATTGTGGATAATGACACAATCTTACCAGCTTCCGCCAGCATCTGCACAAGGTCTTTGGCTTTTGTTCTTGGGTTGATATGCACATGTTGGATGAAAGCACGTTCATCTCTGAGACACAGAACCCATTTCCTTCTTGAGCAGTGTGATGGCTGGACATTCCCATCTTGTTTTTACTTGTTTATAATTGTTTTTACATATAAACTAAACATTTTCAGATCCCTGGAAATTTACCCCACGGATGATCCAGACTTGTGAAAGTCCACAATTTTCTTCCTGATCTCTTGGCTGATTTCTTTAGACTTCCCAAGGATGTTACACACATGATTTTTACTCAGATGTTGCCAATAAACCTATCAGAAGCTTCCAAAGACATGGCATCATCATATGGGCTATCCCAAATTGTTTAAAAGCATAGTAATCATAGTGTATGTAAACTTCTGACTTCGCAGAAAGCAATAAAAATGATTTAAAATATGTCTCTCATTATTCTGGCATTTGGCAAATATAAATAATTTTGGTAACCCTAATTGACCTAAAACAGGTAAGGTTTATTCTGATTTCATGCCAGCTAGTGAGAAAAACATGCATACTGTATGTTTCTTTTTATATGGTGTATGTAAACTTCTGGTTTCAACTGTACCTACTTATTGCATTAAAGCTTAAAAGGTTTTCTTCACTACAAATATTAGCAGTGTCTAAGGACCCCCCTGGTAGTCAACAGAGCCCGCTGCACGGCAGGGTGAGATTAGCTGAGGGGTCTCCCAGGTCGATACCCCTGATGTGGCTACTCATAGTGACAGCCAAGTGCCCAGATGTAGAACCAAGGAGGAAGGTAGAGGCAAACAAGTGATAGGCAGGCAGCAATGTAGCGTGGCAAGAAGTCCCACGGCAAGGGTATGGCACGTAAAGAACGTAATGGCAGTGCAACGAGCACAGGTCACAATAAACTTATAACACCAGTAATCTGGCCAGGAGCAAAGGAAGGAAGTTCCTTAAATCCTAGGTGGTGGCCAGCAATTAGAACACAAATGATGTGGTGGCCCTTAAAAATCCTTAAGAGGGAGGGAGTGTGCACGTGCTGGATGCCAGCAGTGGGGAGCCTAGCAGGGGGATGGAGATGTAAGTAACTGACAGCGGTTGGCTGGGGAGCACAGACATAAGCATGTCGGAATCCAGAGCAGGGACCGAGGCATGCATCGTGACACGAGATAAGAGAGATTTTATCTGCTCTTTGTGCACACAGGTTTATCTGGTTACATCCATATCTGCCTTCCTGATTAGACAGAGTACAGAGAGCCACATCACCATGGACTGAGCTTGCTCTGAAGCAGACTCTTTATCTCTAACAATATTAGCTTTTGTTTACGGATAAACAATTGTTTTTGTTATTTAGTGCATTTGTAGATTTGTATAATAAAATCTCTTGCACTTAGTCTATAGTCTACATGGCAATGTTAAAATGCCATATGAAAAATGACGGCATATTGACATTGACATACCTCGTTATTTTTGTTGCGACATTTACGGTTGGCTTTTGGATTTTGGCTGGCTCTAATACATTAAACTATAAAAGAATCCACAGTAATACAGCGGATTATAGAACATGTTCAATAAACCAACAGTTTAGAAATCCGACAATAGAAAAACTGTTGTGGCTATTAGAAGATAGTGATGAACAAATATTTTTTACACAATAAAACCCTTTTTTTTTTTTTTTTTTTAATTGCTACAGTACAACATAAAAAATATATAAATTGTGTATCGCCTCACTGTAATTTTATTGACCCACGGAGTAAAACTAACGTGTCATTTTTACTGCACAGTAACAAATAAAAATACACTACCAGGACTGCTGTATTTTCTTCACTCTGCTTACCAAAAAAACTATTTAAAGGGGATCAAAAAGTCATTTTCCCCTCAAAATGGCACCAATGAAAATGTCAACTCATCCCACAAAAAACAAGCCCATACAAAGCTCTGTACAAAGATATATAAAAAAAATGATAGCTTTCAAACTATGGCGATGCAAAAATGTGTTTTCTTTTTGGAATAAGTGTTTTATTGTGTAAAAGCAGTTAAACATTGGAAAAAAAAAGTATGTGTCGCTGCAATCATATCGACCTCCTGAGTTAAGTCAACATGTCATTTATACAGTAATGTGACCGCTGTAAAAAATAAAACAAAGTCTGCTAGGATTTGAATAGTGATCAAAGTGTAATTTGAGCCCCAAAATGGTAACAATGGAAAAGTAAACTCATCCCGCAAAAAACAAGCACTTTTCAGTTCCATATACAGAAAAATAAAAGTTATGGCTGTCAGACTATGAAGATATAAAAATGCAATTTTTTACAACCACAGTGTTCAAGTAGTAAAGCATAAAAAGCTATATAAAATTGATATTGCTGCAATTGTACTGATTGGCATACTAAAATTATCTCATCATGTGTACCACATGGCAAATGCTGTAAAAATTAAACTCAAGAAATGCAGAATTGCTGTTTTTGTTTTGTTTTACCACTTACTCTGCCCAATGCTAAAAAAGTTGTGAAACACCTATGGGACCAAATTGCATAATACATCCCTAGATGAGTTCCCTGGGGTATTGAATCCAAAAATGTGCTGACTTCAGGAAGGTTTCACCTGTTCTGTATTGCTTTATTAAAAGGAAATTGTGTTACAAATTTTGGGGTGCTTTTTCCCTGTAAAAATTAAACATTTTCAGTTTATTATTGGAATGAATTTAATTTTCCATTTCCATAGCCCAATGCTAACAAAATTTGTAAAACACCTGTTGAGTCAATATACTCACTACACCCCTGTATATATTCCTTAAGGAGTGTAGCTTCCCAAAGAGGTCTGTTTAGGGGTGTTTATTAAGATTTGGCACCAATCCAGTAGAAGCTCCTTCTTATCTAGGGTTTGTGGTTGAGCCAAATAGTGTACTAAGGCCACATATAGGATATTTCTAAACATGATAGAATTGGGGGAATACATGTGGACTTGTATTTTCTTGGAAACAGCTACTCTGTTCCAGTAAATAATGGATTAAAATGGAAAATTTGCTTTAATTTCTCTGAAACACCTAGAGGATTAGATAATTCCCTAAGTGCTATTTTGAATACTTTATAGGGTGTATTTAGGGAGGTATCTAACATAAAGGCCCCTCAAAGTCACGTCAGAATGGGACTGGTCTCAAAACAAGCTGTGTTGCAAATTTTCTTGAAGATGTGAAAAATTGCTACTAAATGTATAAACCCTCTCTGTTGGAAAAAGTATACTAATATAAAGTAGACATATGGTAGATGCTAATTATAAACTATTTTGTGTGGTATAGCTATCTGACTTACACTCACAAATCTTTGATGTTTGAAAAGAGCTAATTTTTCCAAATGTTCATGATATTATGATACTTTCCACAAATAAACAAGGATTGTGTGGACCAAAATGTAATACTAACATAAAGCACAATGTGTCACAAGAAATAAATCTCTGAATCACATGGTTAGGTAAAGTATCAAAATGTTATTTCCACATAAAGTGACGCATCACAGATTTGAAAAATGGGGCTCTTTCAGGCAGGTTAAAACTGGCTGCGGCGGTAAGGGGTTTAAAGTAGCAGTGATCAACAATGTGCACTGCTGCTCCATTTTGAGTCTATGGGACTTAACAAAGATAGCTAAAATAAGAGGATTGATGATAAATGTCTTTTATCGGAAAACCCCTTTAAATGGAGCTGAACTGTGTTACCAAACACAATTAATGATGAGCTATGGTATTGTTTTTGAAAGAAAGTAATGTACTCACGTGCAACCTATTTTACTCATTAAGTGTTGCCTAAGAGTTTCCGTAAGACTAAGGGAAACATATTGTATAATGTTTTCCTGTCCTGCTATGGGCACATGCCTTTTACCTTACATCTTATGTAAGTACAAAAAATCTATGTTTGGATTATTAAGATTGTTGTAAAACATAATTTTTTCACAGAGATTATAGTGCAATAGAACTTTGGAGTAGTAGGCTATCTCCTGGCAACTATGATGTATGAAGAGCTTCATGCCTAGATTTATAGCTGTTCTTGTAGACTGCAAGTACTACTTAAGATAGCTTTCTTTTCACGCCTTGATTTTCACCAGTACCTGGAGCAGAACAGGTCTTTCTTTTATTGCAGAAGGAGAGATGTTAAAACCATGAGTAACTGATACATAAAATATATTAGTACTAGTGTTGAGCGATTATTATCGACAAAGTTGAAATCAGCACAGTTTTTATGTTGATCAAAATTTTTAGATCATGCGATAATTTAGGTTAAAATCTGTGCATCGTCTATTAATATCGCGCCATTTTCGGCGCTTCCTGTCATTTTGGCGGCCAGCAAATCAGGTTACAGACTAGAGCAGGGTGAGATGTGTGTGCGACGTCATGACTGGGATGTGTATGGTTGCGATTGGCTGGAAAAATCAAATGACCTCGTTTTACATAGAACAGCCCTTCCTGTTCATGATCAGTGTCTCTCAGCGTCTCATAGCAGTAGGACGTGCACTCTGCCTGTGTCCAAACAGCTCAGCGGAATTATTCTATTTCTTCACAGAGAAAGCTCTACTGTTAGCTGTAATCCTTACAACTTAGTTAGATCAGAGATTGGAAGATTTTATGTAGTTAGGTAGAGAATTTTAAAGGAGCATCTACCGCTGTAAAGTCACGGGGGAGGGGGGAGGCCCACGGGCGAACACAGACAAGCTCTATAAAGAATACTGGATAAAGTTCACCAAGACTTAGTGTAGACATTGCACTGCAATAGCTTTATTATTAACAGTTTTCTATTGAAATATTTCCTGGATATTGGGCAGCCTGAACTTATATTAGGATACACATCTTTTCTAGTAACTGCAGGTCTCTTTGTTAGGTGCAAAACTCCACTTTTATTATCAGTATACATTTCAGATAGGTGTTCTTTTTCAATTTTGCCCATTCCAGCTTTGTTGATATATCCACCTTGCAGTTAAATTAGAATCCAGCAATTTTGTAGTCAGCACAGGTTGATAGGTGCCAAAAATACCTTTTATTATCCGAATACATTACAGATACGTGTTTTTTCACTTTTGCGCACTACAGCTTTGTTCATTGAGGCACCTTGCACTTAAATGTGAATACAGCAATTTTGTAGTCACCACAGGTGAATTGAAAGGTGCCAAAAAATACCTTTTATTATCCGAATACATTACAGATACGTGTTTTTTCACTTTGGCGCACTACAGCTTTGTTCATTGAGGCACCTTGCACTTAAATGTGAATACAGCAATTTTGTAGTCACCACAGGTGAATTGAAAGGTGCCAAAAATACCTTTTATTATCCAAATACATTTCAGATACGTGTTTTTTCACTTTGGCGCAGGCCAGCTTTGTTGATAGATCTACTTTGCAGTTAAATTTGAATACAGCAATTTTGTAGTCACCACAGGTGAATTGATAGGTGCCAAAAAATACCTTTTATTATCTGAATACATTACAGATACGTGTTTTTTGCACTTTTGCCCAGTCCAGATTTGTTGATAGAGCCACCTTGCAGTTAAATTTGAATCCAGCAATTGTGTAGTTACCACAGGTGAATTGATAGGTGCCAAAAAATACCTTTTATTATCCGAATACATTTCAGATATGTGTTTTTTCACTTTGGCGCAGGCCAGCTTTGTTGATAGATCTACTTTGCAGTTAAATGTGAATACAGCAATTTTGTTTTGATTTGAGGGATTTGAGAATAGCTGTGATTTGCCGTCTTTTAATAAGAGACTTCCCAAAACTCTTCCATACCTTCTCAAATTTTTATATTTCTGAACATGGAGCGAAATGCAGGTGGTAAGCGAGCAAAGAGGGGGGTAGGACATGGAGGTAGAGGTACGAGAGAAGGTGCTCCTTCCAGTGCTGGCGACAACACGCATGCCAGCGGATCGTCGGTTGCAGGACCGTCAGGCCTGTCATCGCTGGGTCAGGGCCCTGTGAATCTCAGTAATGAACAGCGTCGCCAATCTGTCCTTCAGTGGTTAATGCAACCTGCATCCAGCAGTCTTACCTCCTCGTCCTCCCAGTCACGGCCACAAATGTCGTCATCAGCATCATCAGCATCCGTCCAACATGAAGCAGCCCAAATGTCAACTCGTGTACCCACCACTGTGGATAATCCATTTTCTGAAGACCTCTTTGATGACAAAATGCGGTTGGGGTCAGAAGGCATGTTAAAAGATCAAGAGGTCAAAGAGGATGATTTTCTCTGCTCTGACGCCCAGTTACTGATGCCATCAGAGGAGGAGAAGGAAGCCGGTCAATCGGCAAAAATCCCGGGCGGTCGGCAACACCTTGCAGTCCCTCTTGCTTGTAGCCCGCAGCTCCTGGATGCAGAATGTCAGGACGACGAAGTCACCTGTGTTGATGATGATGATGACGACATTGCGGATCCATCCTGGTCTTTTCCGCAGAATTTGCTTGCGAGCGCTTCATCAGTGGACGAGGAGGAAGACGATGGGGTAGTGTCAGTACGGGTTCCGCCTCAAAAAGGGAGAGGGCGGTCGCAGAAGTCCGCTGATATGATTCCGCCAGCCACGGTCAGCGCAAACCCCGCTCCTCGCTTATCGCCGTCAAAAAGGTCCAGGACCTCTCAAGCCTGGGCCTTCTGTTTTTTTTTTAAAAGGTTTTATTTATAGAATTTTGCAATTTTAACATAACGAACATCAGTTTCACACATTACACCAAGGCATTGCAGTGAGATTCGTCCCAAATACATACATTTCCCACAAGCAATAATCATCAAAATGATGTTTAAATACTATTCCACAATATTACTTGAGAAAGACCACATATGAGTCATATTGCATTATTTGGTCTTGGTATAATACTGCTGCAAGAAAACATTGGTAAAGAAACAATAAGAGATATAACGGCAGATCTTGCTGAGACCCTTCTCTGGATATCATCCATCATGTATTGCCTTTTTTGTCACACATCCACCCCATACCAATCACTCCGCCACTCACACTTCCCGGGCCCCCTGGCCCATCTTTCCGTACTCACAGTCAATCACACAGTCTGAGCTGCCGCCCAGTTGCTCCAAACCGTATGGAAGCGTTTGGGGACGCCCTTGGTGGCATATGTAATCTTGTCCCTGGGAAGTTCGGCATTAATCAGCTGCTTCCACTGTTCCAGTGATGGGACCTTGGGCGGTTTCCAATTTAATAGAATGGTTTTCCTAGCATAGAAAAGCAATAACAGGTAGAGGGTTCGGTCTGCCTTATTTGGAATCAAATTCTTCCACAATTCCGAGTAGACTATTCTCAGGCAGGCAACATTGGGGAAGCCCAGTTTCGTATTTAAAAAACTGTGTATACCCGCCAATACCCTGCAAAAACCGGGCAACCCCATACCATATGGATCAATGTTCCCCTTTCTGCCCCCATCGGGAACAAAACGGGTGGAGGGTATGCAATACATCTGATGCAATCGGACTGGTGTAAGGTAAACCTGTGTAGCCACTTAACTTGGATAAGTTGATCTCTAGCGCTCAAAACGCCAGCCGCAGGAAGTCTTTAGTTCGGGAGAGCGCCTCAGTCGGTAAGACGGGATGTCCTTTGCCACCTCTCCAAGGGAAATCGCAAGGGGGAGCCCTGACAATCCATAATAGCTCTATAAATAGACGAGACGGGTTTTTTAAGGGTAGTCCGCCTTAAAATAGCTTCTAGGGTACCCATATTCAAGACGGACATCAACCAGTCCAAATTGTGTGGTGCACGCATGTCGTAACTGCAGGTACCAAAAAAAAGATCCCCTTGGAAGATAAAATTTGGGGGACTGCAGCTCTGAGAACGTCAGAAGGAGACCATCTCTTTTATAAATGTGTGAGATATTTCACTCACGAGTGGCCAAAATTTATAATCTGGTAAATCTATTAGTTCCGGTAATTTCCTGTTACACCAAAGGGAACAACTGGAGACCAGACGCTGTCCCCCCCGCTATGACCATAGGGGTGAATGAAGGCCCTCCACACAGACACCGCTGCCCCCATTAGCAGCGTATAGTGATGCTGGAAACAATTCCCTCTCTATATGGTAGATTTGCGAGGCTCTCAAAAAAACCCACCAACGCTGCCCCCAAAACACCTCTGAGGGTTTCATTATTCTGCCCTCGGAACCATTTTGATACTATGCTAACTGAACCGCTAACATATAAATATATAAGTCTGGAAATGCAAGTCCACCTCTGTCTTTATGGGGCTTTGAGTGTAGCTCTGCTTGACGAGGGGTAGCACCTCCCACGCAAAGGAGAAGAGTAATTTGTCCAGAGTGTGAAATGTGATTTAGGAATTTATACTCGGGGCTGCTCGTACAGGTACAAAAGCTTAGGCAACAGCACCTTTTTAAAACTATTTTGGGACTCCCCCAAATTTAGAGACAGAGGAAGATTGGCCCAGGTCTTTAACCTCAGCTCCACCTGCCGTATCACCGGCTAAGCCTGGGCCTTCTTTGAGCAAGCCTCTGATTCACCCAGCGATGTCATATGCCGCCTTTGCCGTAAACGCATAAGTAGAGTCAAGAAACTTAGGAGGTTAACCACCACCAACATGTCTAGTATCATGCAGCGAATGCATGAGTTGAAATGGAGGCAACACTTGGCCAAAAAAGGCCAGACCGACGCCGGGCCTCCAACCACTGTCACACCCTCTGTCTCCGCCTCCTCCTCCGCCACCCCCAAAGGGCATTCCTCAGCTCCCCTTTGTCTCTCAGAGTCATGATCGGGGATCAGCCTCTGCTTCAGCCTCCACCGTCGTCGAGTCCCACCAGCACCACCAGGGGACCCATCCTACCCCTTCTCCTCCCGCCAGTTTGATGACTGCACACCGTACAGCGGGCCAGTCTAGCAGCCAGCCTTCTGTTTTCCCAGGTTTGGGAGCAAAAAGAAAAAACTTTAACCAAACCATCCCAAAGCCAAAAAGCCTGAATGTCGGCTTTTGCCAGGCTTTTGGCCTTGGAAATGTTGCCTTTCCATCTGGTGGACACAGATGGGTTCCGCCACATCATGGCCCTTTGCCTTCCCCAATATCAGATGCCGAGCAGGCATTTCTTTGCAAGGAAAAGCCGTCCCTGCCCTGGCCAGCCAGTGTCATCTAAAATTTCAAGCGCGTTGTCGCATCTGTGGCCGGAAAAGTCATCTGACCCCCGACACATGGACTGGGCCCGCTATATCTCTGTGACAGCTCACTGGGTGAGCTGGGTGGATGTCTTTTGGGGTGACGGTGGCTCTCAGGCTCGGCCCCACGCTCTTCAAAACCGTAGGGATGGGTGCAGGGTTCTTTCCCCCAAGGCCTCTGGTGGCATCACGTGCCCAGAGAAAACCGGCCGTGTTGAAATTAATCTGTCTTGGAGACCGTCCACACACAGGTAAAGAGCTGTGGACGGCTCTCCGCAACGAGACCGAGCGTGGCTGGGTGACAAGAACCTTGTGCCAGGCAAGGTGGTGTGCGATAACGGGGCGAAATTGCTGGGGCCCTTTATGATCGGTAGGCTGGAGCACCTCCCTTGCCTGGCACATGTTCTGAACCTTGTCGTCCAGAAATTTCTAAAAGAGCTACCCGGGTCTGGAATGCTGCTGAGGAGGCTCGAAGTCAAAGTTCGCACTTCCGCCGTTCGCACCCTGCTTGTCCCGCCTGGCTGCGTTGCAGGTCACTCGGCCTCCCCGTCAACCGTCTCATTGTTGAGTGGCAACACGCTGGAATTCCACCCTCCACATGCTCCAGCGATTGTGGCAGCAACGCAATCCCATTAGCAGTACGAAGGGGACACATGGCCTGACAAGCAGCGGTGCGGACCTCGGGGTTTTGAGCCACCCGAAAAGTGGAGGCAGGTGAAAGAACCCTGCACCATCCCTGCAGTTTTGAAGAAGCCACCAAAATGGTCAGTGCGGACAATGCCCTTGTAAGCATGAGCATTGTGGTGATCTTAGTTCTGGAATGATTGTTGGACACTCTGAAACATCAGGTCCATCCAGCGATGGAGGAGGAGACGGACACAGATGTGGACATGGAGCCTTTCTCTCCGTCGAATCCAGAAGGCCCGACAGTTTCACAATTTCATCGGTTTTTTATTAGGCAGTGGTTCAGGGTTCCAGGGCTAGTGCAAGGTGGCACATCAGCTCTCAGGGTGCATCATCTCAGGCAAGTCAGGGCTGGGTTGAAGCTGTGACGGAGGAAGCAGAGGAGGAGGAGGAGGAGGTATTCCTAGACACCGACCTTACCGACGTCCCTGCCTTGGAAAGAGGTTGGCGGAATTTGAGGCGGAGGAGGAAGATGAGGAAGATCAGTTTGTAGTGCCCTCGACCCAGAGGCTTGGGAAATCAAGGCTCCATCTCTCACATGAGTGCTTGGATGCTCCATTTCCTCAAAAATGATCTCGCATTAAGGCATCAAAATGAACAACAGTTACTGGGTGGCCACCCGCCTGGATCCCCGGTACAAAACAAAACTCAGCCCCTTTCCTTTCCCCCCACCCAAATAGAGAGTAAAATGCAGGAAATGGAGACCTTGCTGATTGATCAACTGGAGACATCTGTTGCGTCTGCTTTCACGTTCCCCAAATGTCACGTTGGAACAACATCAGCGACGTGACAGCAGTTTGAGTTTCCCAAATAGCCGTAGCAGCAGCAGCAGGCAGGTGGCAGAAGCCTAATGGGTGACCTCTGGCAATCTTTATTTACCACCTCACCAACGCATGCATGCAGGGCACACATCCAACACCAGAGACCAGCTTAAAATCATGGTGCACGACTATCTGGTCTCAACACCGATGTTTTTGTATGTGTTCCGGACCAATAGACTTCTGGGGTATCCAAAATGGACGAATGGCCCGAGCTCGCTCGCCACGCCATAGAGGTGTTGTTTCCCGCCCCGCAGCCAGCATCATATCTGAGCGGACCTTCAGCCCCAGCTGGGGAGTCATTACAGACAAAAAGCAAAACGGCTTTTCCAAGTTATGTGGATCGTTTGACTTTCATCAAGATGAATCAGGCATGGATTTTCTGATGATGTTGTGGCCCCAATTGCGAGGTCACCGATTTAGTTGCCCGGGCTACTCTAAAATTCCTTTCAAACAGAAATGATCCTTTGAAAACTTTTTTTAAAATGATCATTTCTTACTGCAATTTTTATTCTCTTTTCCCAACAGTTCATTTTGCTGGGTTTTTCTGTGAGGAGACTGTAACAGACAGCAATGTTTGATGACAACACCGTAGTGCTTTTTCTCTCTTTTATCTTTAGAAGTTTTCGCATTGTCAATGGTTTTGAGGTCATGTTGCTGTGAGATACAGCTATAATTATGGTCCTTTGGAACAGAAATGTGGCTTTTAAATGGCATTTCTCCCTCACAATTTTTAATAGTGTCTGAGAAGTCATATTTATAATTTTTTGGGGTCATGGTTTCTGTGAGATACAGTAATAATCATGGTCCGTTGGAACAGAAATGTCGCTTTTAAGTGGCATTTCTCCCTCACAATTTTTAATAGTGGCTGAGAAGTCATTTTTTGGGTCATGCTGCTTTGAAATGCAGCAATACTACAGGTCCTATTATAAAAAAAAAAGTTGTTTCCCACCAGACATTTGTTCTTCACAATTGTCCCCCAATATGGCTCAAGGGTCATGCTTTGAATTTTTGGGGGCATTTTGCTGTGACATGCAGCTATACTACAGGTCCTATTATAAAAAAATGTTATTTCTAACAAACATTTGTTCTTCACAATTGTTCAAAGTGGCTCAAGGGTCATGCTTTGAATTTTTGGGGACATTTTGCTGTGACATGTAGCTATACTACAGGTCTATTATAAAAAAATGTTGTTTCTAACAGACATTTGTTCTTCACAATTGACCAAAGTGGCTCAAGGGTCATGCTTTGAATTTTTGGGGGCATTTTGCTGTGACATGCAGCTATACTACAGGTCCTATTATAAAAAAATGTTGTTTCTAACAGACATTTGTTCTTCACAATTGTCCAAAGTGGCTCAAGGGTCATGCTTTGAATTTTTGGGGGCATTTTGCTGTGACATGCAGCTTTACTACAGGTACTATTATAAAAAAAATGTTGTTTCTAAAAGACATTTGTTCTTCACAATGGTCAAGATAGGCTCAAGGGGATTGGTGCTGTCAGAAACAGGAATTAGGTAGGACACTGTTAATGGACAATATTGCAAAATGGGCTTGTTTTTGCAAGTCTTTAACATAGCTATCAATCCCTGTATTGAGACAACCCCTTTAATACAATTAAAAAAAAAAGAAACAAAGACATGGTGGGATTCCATCCTATTTTAAAAATGTGTTTTCTTAGAATTAAACTACTAAAAAACTTGCATGTACAAAATAGCTGTTAAAAAAATTCCCCTGAATTGTACAAGGGAGGTACAGGAAAACTTGACCAGATGTAGGTTATTCAGAGGACATGGAGTATGGAGCACGGACAGAGAACAAAGTACAGAGACAATTTCCTCCAGCAC
Source organism: Phyllomedusa bahiana (assembly GCA_025379985.1). Classification (NCBI taxonomy): domain Eukaryota; kingdom Metazoa; phylum Chordata; class Amphibia; order Anura; family Hylidae; genus Phyllomedusa; species Phyllomedusa bahiana. The sequence continues at coordinate 23,004 of JAODAL010032171.1, read as the reverse complement.
GTTGAGTAAAATGAGAAAAAGAATGCCAAGAAAAAGGGCACCTGGGTGGAACAGGAGCGTTAACCCCCAGTATTTCCAAGTGAAGCTCAATTGGTCCGCACTCATACGGAGGGGCAAGCGCTACCCAGGACAGGGACAGTATATGTCCAGTGAAACTAAAATGGTGGTTGAAAGACTCCTTTTTCCGGCACTTTTTAATCTGGGGTCATGCAGGTTTGGGGATCATGCTGTGGCCAGGACAGGTATAGTCAATGTCCAGTTCAAAATAAAAAAGGTGGTTCAAAGACTCCTTTTCCCGGCACTTTTTAATTTTAGGGTCAGAAGGTTTAATGGTCATACTGCGTTCCAGGACCGGTATAGTTAATGTCCAGTTCAACTAAAATGGTGGTTCAAAGACTCCTTTTTCCGGCACTTTTAAATGTGGGGGTCATGCAGGTTGGGGCTCATGCTGTGGCCCAGGACAGGTTATTCAATGTCCAGTGAAAAATAAAATGGTGGTGAAAGACTCCTTTTTCCGGCACTTTTTTAAATGTGGGGGTATGCAGGTTTGGGCTCATGCTGTGGCCCAGGACAGGTATGTCAATGTCCCGTGAAACTAACATGGTGGTAGAAAGACTCCTTTTTCCGGCACTTTTTAAATGTGGGGTCATGAGGTTGGGGCTCATGCTGTGGCCCAGGACAGTATAGTCAATGTCCAGTGAACTAAAATGTGGTTGAAAGACTCCTTTTTCGGCACTTTTAATCTGGGTCATGCAGGTTTGGGGCTCATGCTGTGGCCCAGGACAGGTATAGTCAATGTCCAGTTCAACTAAAATGGTGGTTGAAAGACTCCTTTTTCTGGCACTTTTAAATCTGGGGGTCATGCAGGTTTGGGGCTCATGCTGCGTTCCAGGACAGGGATATTCAATGTCCAGTTCAAAGTAAAATGTTTGGTTCAAATCATACTGCCTTTGGCCTTTTAATTTGTGGGGCATGCAGGTTTAAGACTCTGCTGTGGTGCAAGACAGGGTAGTGAATGGTCTGTGATTTTTTTTCTGTGGCTTTTATTAACCTAAGTGTGTTGCCCAAGATGTAGCACGTATCCATTTGACTGTTGTGGATGTTAATTCCAGCTTCTCCAGCCCTGTTTGGGTGTAAGAATGAAGGTGTTGTTGCTCTCCCATAGACTTTAATGGTCATCGATCATATCTATCATCAACCATCGAATATCTTTTCGATGATGGTGGACTATCGACCATCGACCTATGTCGATGGCCAACGTAATCGCTCAACACTAATTAGTACATGACATAAAATGTAATTATACAATGAATAACATTCAGTTGCTAAAATAGGAAAACCCCTTTAATGTCTTTGTGTTAAAAATGGGAAAAAATAATTCTTTGAGCTATATTCCCTTAAATTCCAAAGTTAGATTTGATCTACTCATCAGAGGCTTGTTTAAGTCAATTAACTTGCATACACTGTTCTATTGTAAAAGTGGATATGCTTCAGGTTTTAAGCATAACATTTCATAAGTAGAAAAATTGTGACAGAATTGTGAAATATGGCATCAGAACTAAGCAAATGTGTCAGAAACTAAATTGGTATTTTAAGCAGAGAAGAGATTTCTCAGTGTCAAATCACAGTAAGACTGAAAGTCTCTAAGGGAACCGTACTCAGAACTTTCATAAAAGGTCAAACCTGAGTCAATTCATCTATAGTCAGACTACTTGTGACCACACAATTAAAGAAGCAATACATAAAAATCTGTGAATGACATCATCACATAAACTGAATGTAAAAGGGTAACATAGTAGATAAGGTTGGAAAAAGATATAGGTCCATCAAATCCAACCCCTATGAGGAAATAAATATCCATCTCATACAAGAAGAAACATTTCTTCTTGACTCCAAATATGATAATCAGAATAATTCCTGAATCAACATCCTATCTCCAGAATCTAGTCCCCATAACCTATAACCTATTTTTCAAGAAAGGCATTTAAGCCTTCTTGAACTTGTTCAATGAATCCACTTTAGCAACCTTTAGTGGCAGGGAGTTCCATAGTCTCACCGTTTTACAGCAAAGAATCCCAGTCTGTCATGATAGTGAAACCTTCTTTCCTTTAGATGCAGACGATGCCTGTCACTGTAAAAGGCCTAAGTGTAAAAAGGTCATGCAACATCTATATATTTTTCTTTACATATTTCTACAAGGTAATTAATTCACTGTTTTTTTCTTGCAAGTTAAATATCCGAACGTTTGATAGCCTGCATGGTCATCCTCTTCTGTACTTGCTGCAGCTCAGATATGTCGTTTTCATAAACTGGCAGCTAAAACTGTTCACAATGCTTCATATGTGATATTGGGTAAAGGTACCAGAGATTTGTAATGAAGAAAAACGATTTCTTTCTTGAACATCTATGCATCTTTTAATGCAACCCATGACTGTATTCATATCAGCAACAGCTGACTGGCACTGGGCACTAAATTTAAGACAGTATCTCCACTTCTTTTTCAGCCATAATTTTACCCCATATCATGCTATTTATTACATAATTACACCTTTTGTTTCCTCGATCCCAATACATGACCTTACCTTTATCCACATTAAACATTTGCAGTTTCTCCATCCAAGCCTCCAATGTCCCTCCCTTATTATATTCTATTATCCTTCTTTGTGTCAATTACCTTACAGAGCCTTGTATAATTTGCAAATATTGAAATTCTACTCTGTAAGGGCTTGTTCACATGGAGTATACACTGCGTGTTACAAGCGCTTTAGGGGTCCGTCTTAGGGTCCGCACTGTCAGTCCCCAAGACGGATCTAAATAATTAGCAGCGAGATTCTCACTGCTCGCTGCGCTGAACACGGAGTGGCGTTCACCTGACAGAACGAAACTCCGTGTTTCAATAGCGCAGCTGCGCTCCGTCTTGAAAAGAATTGACATGCAAGCTGCGTTCTGTCATGTGAACACCGCTCCGTGTTCAGCGCAGCGAGCAGCGAGATTCTCACTGCTAATTGTTAGATATGTCTTGGGGACCGACAGTGCGGACCCCAAGATGGATCCCTAAAGCGCTTATAACACGGAGTGTAAACTCCGTGTGAACAAGACCTAAGTGGTCAACAAGGTCAATAATAAATATAAAGCAGAGGGCCTGGTACCAACCCCTGTAGTAAGTGTGACCCAATTATTCCATATATAACTATCCTAACTTTCCTATCACAGCCATTTGTGAACAAACTTACATGTATTTTCCATTTTTGTCTCATTATTCTCAGTTTGTGCACCAATCTCTTATGTGGCACATGATCAAATGTCTGTGAGAAGTCCAGATAGACAACAGCCATAGCCTTACCTAGGCCCACTTTGGAGATTACCTCCTTATAGAAATTTATCAAATTAGTTTGACATGACCGACCCCTCATGCTCCAGGATAGTGTCTCTTAGAAAACCTTCACAATAGACAACACAAAAACAAGATAAGTTAAGCTTACAGACCTATAGTTTCTGGGCTCACTTTAAGGCTCCTTTTTGAATATGCATAAATGATAACAGACTCCAGTCATTAAAAGTAGTAGTCTAAAAAAATTAAAATGGCCTCATCACCCACAACTATAGAACAAAAATAAAGTCAGATACATGGCTGTGCAAGTGTTCAGGTAATGAGACTGATCTCCACTTAGCTTGTGCTTTAGAGTGTATACAGTGGGCTCTATTAGTCTGACAGAGGCCAAAACAATGTCACCTTATTTTTATGTTGGACGTATACAAGCCGAAGCTTTTCCCGACATCCACAAGTAGAGATCATGAATGTCATCTATAGTAAATATCCCCTAAAACATGCTGATATTTCATAGTTGAAAAAAGAAGTTTAATGATGAATTCAAGTTTAAGTAAATAAAGTTTATAAATGCAGTAGCAAAATGGTTAACCTAGGGAGAAATAAATTAATGAATATTTAAGATTTTTTGGGCCTTCTCTGGAGTTGGACACTTGCAATAAACAGACAATAACCTGAAAGCAAGTTACCTTTCCATTTTTTAGAGATATGACATACTTTCAAGTCTCCAGTCTTTTGCTTCAGGATAATTCACCAAACAGATGTCAAAAATTTGTAAAAATGATAGATTGATAGATAGATAGATAGATAGATAGATAGATAGATAGATAGATAGATAGATACATATGTGCTTCGGTAAGTTATTCATCACTGTGCTCTTTGACCTTAGCATGCTTAATATATTTTACATGTTTTTTTTCTGTAAAAGTTTACTACAAAACCTGAAAAAAGCCTCTTTCATCAACTCTATAGGAAATGATGAATTTAATGTGTTTTAACTTAGGCACTTCTATTTGCTGACTCTTTAGCAGTGCTGGCAAATTAAGATAATGTAACTTTACTAACTGTATACTAAAAACAGTTTTCTAAACTGCAAATGATAGCAAATTTTGAGTTCCCAAACTGCTGTTTCACAAAGTTTAACACCTAGATATTACCATAAATTCTTCATTTTCAGACAAGCACAATTCTTTATTTCAACAGCTTGATGTTCTAGAATAGCACCAACACAAAATCATGTATTTGTTATACATAAACTTCTCCTCAAGCCCTGATCCTAAACTGGTAATCTTGCATGTTTTAGAACAATATAAATGCCCCAAAATACAAAAAAAATACGTCCCTGACAACAAAATGTTTACCAACATTTGATGTGCTGGTACGTCATGGTCAATTAAGGATCCCCGCAAATTGACATACTGGTATGTTATGAAGCTCATACAGGCTCTACTGTTAGCCATGACTAGAGCTTGACTGGAGGGCATGGCTGGACATAGTGATTGATAGCTACAATAGGTACAGGCATGCACTACTATGTATTGTAGCAGCATCTGTAGACCCCCAAGACAAGTTCCCTATGGGGACTAGTAAAAAAGAATGTGTAAAATGTAAAAAAAAAGTAAAAAACAAACATATAAATAAAGAAAAAGACGTAAACCGCCCTTTCCCCATTACACACCAAATCGCCTAAAAAACTATAAAAAATAAAAAAAGCACACATATTTGGTATTTCCGCGTGCGGAACAACCTAGCCTGAAAATCTGTTACATTATTTAACCCACATAATGAATGCTGTAAATAAAAAAAATATCATAATTGTGATTTTTGTTCATCCTGCTGCATATTAAATGGAACAAAATGCAATCAAAAAGTCATATGAAACCCAAAGTGGTACCGATGAAAACGTCAGTTTGTCACATGGAAAAAAAACCTTATAAAGCTCCATATATGGAAAAATAAAGTAGTTATGGCTATGAAAAAAACATTGTTTTACTGTAAAAACATTTATTTATTTTTTTTAAAGTGCTACAACATAAAAAATGTAATTAGCACACAAAAGACTCCAAGAAAATGCATTGGACCAGGTATTCATATAAACATATGATACTACCAACCAATATCAGCGAGTAAAGTCACTCACATTATTAAACAAAACAACAAAAAAAAGAGGAGTGCACTCTTGGCGGTAGTGGATCCGCTGGACCACCGCAAGCGATGGTGTAAGCCACACCAGGGAGTGGAGTCTAAGTAGAACCCGGTTTTCACCATAGCCCGCCGCAAAGCGGGATGGACTTGCTGTGGCGGGAAAACTACCAGGTCGTTTCCACTGGCGCAACTAGCTTGCGGCAACAGCCAAGGTAGTGTGTGGTACAGAATCGTGAGTCGTAGACGTAGTCGGGGACAGGCAGTAGGTCAGGAGAGGCGGCAGAGCTTCGTCGAGGGACGGAAGCAGAACGGTACGGTACACAGAGAACACAGACAAGGCACAAGGAACGCTTTCGCTAAAGGCTGAAAAGGCACTAAAGATCCGGCAGTGGGCTGCCGGGGGTGGAGCCCTTATATAGGGTCAGCAGCCGGCCATGGCCAATTACCGGTGCACTGGCCCTTTATATTTGAAGAAGCTGGCGTGCACACCCTAGGGAGCGGGGCCGAGTGCACCGGCCGGCACTAGGGAGCGAGGAGACAGAAGCGCGGTCGGGTGAGTATGGGGAGCGAGTGCGCCCACGGTCCGAGGCACGGACCGCGGCGCCACTCGCTCCCAGCGCAGGGGAGCTGGCAGAAGGATGGATGTGCCCGCGGCCCGTCCCTCGGGTCGCGGCGTCATCCATGACAAAGAGTTCATACTCAAAATCTTATAAATATATATATAATTTTTATTCATAAATAAAAAATAAATATATATATTTTTTTAAACACAAAAAATCAGAAAATACACTAAGGACGACAGACCTAACAAATAACAGGATAGTGGAGCCAATAGTACATCACATAAACCTACAATATATGTTACATCTCTCACAACATGAATCTATGTATATCTGCAACAAAGGCTAGAAAATATACTGGAGACATGATAAGCAAAATATAATGAATGATAATCAATTACCCATAATGACAGGCTCTAACACCGGCTTGGAAAAATAAAGTAGTTATGGCTATGAAAAAAACATTTTACACTGTTTACACTGTAAAAACAGTTTAATTTTTTTAAGTGCTACATCATAAAAAATATATATAAATTGGGTATTGTTGTAATTTTATCATCCAGAAGAGTAAAACTAAAATGTAATTTATTACTGAAAAGTGAACAATGTTAAAAATAAAAAACACAAACAGGATTGCTGAATTTTCTTTCAAGAAACATATTAAAAAAAGAACAAAAAGTGTCACCCCGAATGGTACCAACGAAAATGTCAGCTCACGCCACAAAAAACAAGTCCTTACACAGAAAAATAAAAAAAAGTTGTGGCTCTCAGATGATGCAAAAACGTATACTTTTTTAAAATAAAAGTGTTTTTTATCATGTAAAAGCAGTAAAACATAAAAAAAATATATAAATTTGGTATTGCTGCAACTATATCGACCTGCTAAGGAAAGTTAAAATGTTATTTATACTGGACGGTGACCACTCAAAAAATAATAATAAACAAGTATTACCAGGATTGCAGTATTTATTTATTCATCCTGCCTCCCAAAATCCTTGATAGAAAGTGATCAAGGTGTTATATGAACCCCAACATTGTATCAATGAAAACATCAACTCATCCTGCAAAAAAAGGCCTCATATAGCTCTATATACAGAAAAATAAAAAAGTTATGATTATCAGACTATGACAATATAAAAACACAATTTTTTTTTTACAAACACATGTGTATTGCGTAACAGTAGCAAAACTTTAAAAAATATATAAAATGGATATTGTTGCAACTGTACTGTAATTTTATAGTAAAGTTTTCATGTCATTTATACCGCATGGCAAATGCTGTCAAATGAGGTCCAAAAAACAATTACCGAAATGCTATTTTATTGGGTTTTTTTTCCATCTTCACAGCTGAATGATAAACTGTGAAACACCTGTGGGCCAAATATGCACAATACACCCTCAAATTAATTCTCCAAAGGGAGTTGAATACAAGATGAGGTGACCTCTGGTAGGTATCACCTGTCCTGGTACTTTGGGTGCTTTGCAAATGGAACATGGCATCCTCCAAAATCTGCATTCTAAATAGCGCGCCCTTCATTGTGCGCCATGCCATGTGCCCAAACAGTCATTTACACCCACATATAGGATATTGCTGAGCTTAGAAGAAAAAGTTTAACAAATTCTGGGGTGCTCTTTTCCAGGATTCCATGTGCAAATGAGACATTTTCAGTTAAAACTGCATATTATTAGAAAAAATGACATTTTCAATTTTCAAGGCCTAATGCTAAAAAAATTGCGAAACACCTCTGTGGTCGATATACTCATTACACCCTGGATATATTCCTTAAGGGGTAAAGTTTCCCAAATTAGGTATTTTTAGGGGTGTTTATTAGGTTTTATCACCTTAGGGTGTCCGCAAATTTGTAATGGTGCCTAAAAATATACTAATGAAAATAAGACCCCAAAATCCAGTAGGTGCTCCTCCTACTCTGAGGCGTATAGTTGAGTCAAATAGTGTACTAGGGCAAAATATAGGATATTTCTAAAAAATCTAAATTGGGGGAATCAATATTAACTTGCATTTCCTTGGTAACTTCTATTGTGTTCTAGTAAATAATGGATTGAATATTGAAATCTGAAAACTATGCTTCAATTCCTGCGAAACACCTAGAGGGTTAACAAACGTCCTAAATGCTGTTTTGAATAATTTAGTGGCTGCAGTTTTTAAAAAGATGGAATTATTTATGATTCAGTGTCTAACAAACAGGTCCCTCAAAGACGCAACAGAACTGGACTGGTCCCTAAAAAAACCCGCATTGAAAATTTCTTGAAAATGTGATAAATTGCTTACAAATTTCTAATCCCCCTAATATCATAAAAAAGACATACAGAAGACATACAGTACATGCTAGTTATAAACTATTTTGTGTGGTATAACTATCTGTCTTACATGCAGATATTTTTGAAGCTTGAAAAATTTCCTTGAAAAATTGTTGCCTCATTAACAAAAGCGTAAGACTGTTTTTGTTGCCCATAGCAACCAATCAGAGTACAGCTTTAATTTCTCATAGAGCTCTGGAAAAATTAAAGCGGAGCTTTGATTAGTTGCTATGGGCAACAAAGACAGTCTTATACTAAGACAGTTTTCACAAATGAGGCCCAATGTGCCACAAAAAAAGTATCTCTGAATTACAGAGTTTTTCAAACTATTTGAAGACATTACAGTAGATGAGCAACTAGTTGCATTTCATGGCAGATGGCCAATGAGACAGTACATGAAATCAAAACCAGTAAAATATGGGATCAAGGTTTGGGTAGCTGCAGACGTGAAGACATCATATTTGCATAACATGCAAGTCTACATTAGAAAGCTCCCAAGAAATGCACCAGAGAAAAACTTGATTAAACCACTGTTCGGATCTGGTAGAGATGCGTCTACGGACATTTTTTTTTATGTCCGTGCCAACTGCAAAATTTTTGTTGCGGAACATTACAGTTACAGGAACAGTGACAGCAAAAAAGCCTACATTTCTGCAATGATGGAAACTGCTTAAGGCAGAGACCTTCTTCATTGAAATTAGGATGTGATAGAGGGAGAGAAACTGAGCTCTGAGACATATAGGTTTATATGATTTGGTGCAGGATTTCTGAGAAAAAGCAGAAAAAAATACAGTACTGAAACAGAAAGTACTGCCGGCCCTCCGCAACAACAGTGATTGTCAGTTTGCTCTGTACACACTCAGGGCTTGTCCCCACTGCACTGTTTTTCAGCCGGTTTTGCAGACGGTTTCCGGTTTTGAAAGCCATCTGCAAACTGGCTGACAAACTTTTACACGGACCTTAATAGAAAATCCAAGCAGCGGTCCACACTGCACAGATTTTCTGATGGACGTCTTTTTACACTACCAGCGGTCCGAATAACATAGAACATGTTCATTCATCCGCCCAGTTTTCGGGAAGAATATGAACAAGTCTATGCGTGGGGGTAGTGCTTTTCTCCGCTTACCGTGGATAAAAGCCGCCCCCCCCCCCCCCACTCCCCTGTGGCCGTGTGCATGGCCCCAAAACAGTGCATATACCAGTCGGGATTTCCAACCGGTATTTGCACTGTGCTGTGTGAATGGCCCCTTATGAGGAAAAGCTGTCAATCACTTTATGTAGGCATGTAAACAGGACTTCCACTGTCTCTTAAGGAGTCCAGACAGGATTTACATAGTTGCATAGTTAGTACAGTTGAAAAAAGATATATGTCCATCAAGGTTAAGCCAAGGGTAGGGAAAATATCTGTGATCTGCCGTCTTTGCAGTACAGTTTCTCAATAAGAGACTGTGAAAAACTGTTCTATGCCTTTTACATTTTTATCTTTCTGAACATGAAGCGAACTACAGGTGGTAAGCGAGCAAAGGGGGGTGTTATGGGTGACCTTTGGCAATCCTTATTTACCACCTCAGCAACGCCTGTAGCCTGTAATGCAGGGCACACATACGACACACAGAGACCGGATTAAGATCATGGTGCACGACTATCTGCATCTCAACACCGATGTTTTTGAATATGTTCCAGACCCAATTGACTTCTGGGTATCCAAAATGGATGAATGGCCGAGCTCGCTGATCACACCATAGACGTGTTGTCCTGCCCAGCAGCCAGCGTCATATCTGAGTGGACCTTCAGCACAGCTGGAGGAGTCATTACAGACAAATTCATCCGGATTTCCACTGAGAATGTGAAACGTCTGACTTTCATCAAGATGAATCAGGCGTGGATCTCTGATTATCGTGTGGTCCTAGTTGCCGAGGTCACCCATTAGTTGCTGTTCTACCTCACATTCCTTTCTTCCAAAAGAAATGGTCCTCTTGAAAAAAAAGTTTTTTAAATGTTATTTCTTATGCAATTCTTATTACGTGTGCCCAAAAGGTTTTTTGCTGGTTTGCGGTTAGGAGACCTGTTAAAGGGGGGACACCAATCGTTTTTTCATGAAAAAAACGTATTCCATTTAGTCATTTCTTCAAGAAAATTTCAAGCGCTGTCAATGGTTTTGGGGTCATGGTGCTGTGAAAATCAGCTATAATCCAGGTCCTTTGGTACAGAAATGTGGTTTCTAAGTGGCATTTCTTCCTCACAATTTTTTAACACTGGCTGAGAGGTCATTTTTATAATTTTTGGGGGCACTGTGCTGTCCAAAAGCAGCTATAAGGTGTCCATAAGGGCATTTTTTGGTGGTTTTTGGGGTCAGGCTACTATAAAATGGATCCCAGGGGTCGGAATGAAAAAGATGTCCGGTGATATGTTAAAAATAGGAAGTAGTAATGGGTTGGCACCCCATTTGATTTAGCTCCATGTGGCCGTGTCTCTCACCGCACCCGCAGTAACTGAGGCCCTGCCAGCTGAACCTCCAAGTTCCCCGTTGGGACGTTCTTGCTGCCACCAGCACCGCATATATGACAAGTTGTTGGTCCCTGGTGCAAAAAGTGTTAGGGGTTTCCTGGCAGTTCCCATGTGCTATTTCCAATAGCAGTGTCTTGTTTGTGTGAAAGGGTCCCCGTAGCTGCTGGCACCACTGTACCTGCTGTGGCTACACCATCCTCATGTTTTCTGTTAGCCATTGAACATGATGAATTATTTTAGCCTATGAGTTGTTTGCTGTGACTTTTATAGCCTTATTGTCTTGCCTAAAATGTAGCACATATCCAGTTTACTGCTGTGGATGTTAATCCCAGCTTCTCCTCCCCTTTTTAGGTGTAATAATGAAGGTGTTGTTGCTAAGGGTCTCCTGGCAGTTCCCATGTGCTATTTCTAATACCTTGTTTTTGTGAAAGGGTCCCTGTAGCTGCTGGTACCGCTGTAGATGCTGTGGCTACGCCATCCTCATGTTTTCTGTTCCCAAATGAATATATGAATTTTTTACCCTATGAATTGTTTTCGTGACTTTATAGCCAAATTGTCTTCCTAAGGATAGCACATCCGGGTTACGTTTTGGTTTTTAATTCCAGTTTTCCTCCCCTGTTTGGGTGTAAGAATAAAGTTTGTTGCTCCCAATAGATTTTAAAGGGGTCATGGGCGATTATGACTTGGGCAGTTTTTCAAAAATCTTTATCTATAAATGCGATTGCAACAAAATACTATCATAGTCTAGGAAATTGAGGTCGCCCTGAGGGACCTATATGCACAAAGGAAGCCAAGGGACGGTAAAAGACTGGCATAACGAAAACCCGGAGAGTAAGTGTGGGTAACCCCACCACAGCAGAGACAAGAGTCAGGACAGTTAAGTATAGCGCGGGGGGGCAGCAGAAGCACAGCATACGCGTCCGTCAGGGCGCGGCTTTGCACCGGAAAAATACTAGGTCCCTGTTATATAGGTAATCCCTCAAAAAAAAAGACAAATGTTTTCAGTCTGTGGGTAGTATTTTATATGAAAACATAAGTTGTTTGGCCTTGTAAACAAGATTATAAAAATTTGCCCTACGAGCTGAAGTCAGCCCACCCACATATGTATAATACTGTCCACGGAGCAACATTAGGGCAACATTATGAATCCGGCACTGCGGGGCCCATTTTAATTTTTTTAAAGGGGGCATGCAAATGCCCCAAAATATATGAACCTGTTCTTCTGCCAGGTCATACATAAAGGCGCATTTTTTGTGCCAAACGACAATCGGGTAGACAGGCCATTTAAAAATGGTCTGGTTGTTCTAACTGTTTTTGCGCCTTGGTTTGGGTCAAAGAATATAAATGTGTTAATAATTCTAAAATGTGGGGGCCCGCCCCCGGAACCCCCCAAATAATTTCAAAAAAAAGTGTCTTTGGCTTTTAATTAAAAAAGGCTTTATTTCACCAAAGTTTGGGGTGCAACTGTTAAAACATTTTTTGGCCAAAAAAACACCAAAAACTGGGAAAAGCCCCTTTTCCCAAAAAATTTTTCGCCCTTAGTGTAAAAATTGCTGAATACAGGTGATAAAGCGGGTTAATTTTAAAGGGGAAATGATGGATGAGCGTGTTTGGGTCGTAGTGGGTCAAATGTCTAAAAGAGGGGGCAGTAGATTTGTGGGCCTTGTCATTGCCTTCACCCCTCCCTAACAGTACGTGGCAAACGGGGGGGGGAAAAGGATAAAGGGTGGCAGAAATTTACACCACCGCCAATAAAGAAGTATTGAACTTTTGATCGGGGGTAATTTGGGTTTTTTTGGTTGTCTTTAGATTTAAAAAGAGAAAAAACACAGTATTTTTGAAAAAATGGGTTCACCAACCATAACCAGAGGGGAAAAAAAAATTTTTTGGTTTCCCTTATTCTCTAAAAAAGGCCAAAAAGCAAAAATTCTGCCGGGGGTATGTAAAACTTTGACACCAACTGAAAAGGGCCCAAAAAGGGAAAGTCCCCCCGCAAAAGGGTTTTTAGCTGATTTACGACTGTTTTGGTTTTGAAACCCGTTGTAAAATGGCCCTCAACCTTTTCTTGGACCCTTTAAAGGAAAATCCGGTTGCCAGTCCCCCCTGCATGGATTTTGCTCCGGAAGGTTTTTTTTCTTTGGCAATTTGAAAAGCAAGAACATGTTCATTTCCACTTGGTTTTCGGGGGGAAAAAATGAACATTCAAAGCAAAAAGGGGGGGCTTAATCCCCAACCCCAAAAACATCATCCCCCTTTGTGCCAAAAAACGACAAAAACCCTTTTTCATTTTCCCCACGGTATTTGGTCTGTGCCGTGTAAACGGTCCCTAAGAGATTAAAGCTTTGCATTGTTATTCCTACTAGAATTGTAGCAAATGAAAACATTAAAAGCTGTGTTTTTTTCCAGTTTTTTCCTTTTTTTATTAAATTTTGACAAGGCCAAACGGTTGATGGGTTTTCACTGAGTACGAACGTACCCAATTAACACTGGGAATGTCAATGTATTCATACAATTTAAAGAGTAATTACATGGTAACAGCACAAAACAGGGAAATTCTATTAAAAGATGCTCCAAAGTGGTTATTTCACAGGGAATACAAGTAATTTATTAAACAAACATGTGGGAAAACCATATTATTAACTTTAGAACAGAGGAAAATACTAGTCTGACATGTTTGCGTACGCCCCGGGGTTTAAAAAAAAGAGGGGACAAATGGGACCATTTAAAAAGAACAAGGGTGTGGGTAACTGTGGGGGCACCCAAAGCAATTATATAAAAAGTGAAATCGCTAAAAGGGAGAAGAGGGGGGGACCAACAATTTCAGTGGAGATCATGCCAGACGTGTCTAAATGAACAGTTCAGCAAAATTACTGTGTATGGGGCTCGGATGGTCACTGCACCTCCACCAATGAAGTTGTATTGGCAAAAAGACTTTATTTTTTACCTTAATATCAGAGTTGGACCATTAAATGGCAAAGAGTTGCCTTCTCTGATGAGTCACACTCTCTGCTTCATCAAACAGATGGACTTTTGGTTTTTGCAGGGGGAAAAAAAGCTGAGAGAAAAAACACCCTGCAAGCCTTACTGGAGGAACCAACGGTGGGAAGTTTTTATCGGTGAAAGTTTCTCTGGGCCCACCATCCCCTGTGGAAAGCACGTCCCTTTGTGTAAGTCCCCTGCTGTTGGGCCTCCTTGTGGTGGATTGGATATTCCAGAAAGGCAATGTGACATGTCACATAGCTAACAATGTCCAACCCTCCAGCAGCTGTGTGGTTCACTGCAGTCAGCATGGCTTTGGATACCTGTGACAACCTACTAGGATTTTATTGAGTCCCTCCCAACCCGTCTAACTGTTGTCCATGCTGCACGTGGCTGTTACTCTGGATATTTGCTGGTGGTCATAATAAGGTGACTTTGCAAAATACAATAGTTGATGTTACAGAGCAACAGGAGTCTTAATAAAGGATGCTTTTCAACAAATTTCTAAGTGTAATCAAGTCCTTAGTCTATAATTTAGGAGTAGAATTCACTATAGGGTACACAATTTCCTTTTCTCAAAATACTATTGACATAAGTAAGATTTCCTAATCACTCACAGACGAATTGCTTAATGCTTTGCTGTCAGCAGAGGGAGTCCTTTAACCACAGAGCAACCTTTTCAGCTGTATTGTACATGCTTCCAGCTTCTTTACTGTAGGCAAGAACTAATGAAATTTGCCATTAAGAGAGTCTCAGAACATAAAGTAAGTATTAAATATATTCATGTTGTCCTTATTTTATCAACTACGCAATTTGTGCCGGTTGAATGTCAAGGATGTAAAACAATGTTAGAGACACAGTGACTCATTTTTATTGAGCTGTGTGTTTAGATGACAATAGTGACAATATGCTGAGGACTGCACAGTATTCCATTAGAAGAGACAAAGTGGTGATGACTAAATACCCTTAATTTCTTCTGTGAACCAAGCGCATTAGTAATCATTGAAGCAATGTGCTAACGGTTTGTTAATACCTCCCTCCATTTCATTCTTATTATATTGTGTATACTCTATCAAAGTAAAATGGAACAAACAAAGGAAAAATACCAACACCTTGACCCAGAAACCCCATAATGGATTGGCTTGCATCATCTAGGGAACCTTGAACTGCCTAAGATCATCACACTGCATTAATAAAGCTATTATATAGTCTCATAGGCTTGGGTGGAATGCTAAATGAATATGAACAAATCATCTACCCTTATCCACAAATTCTATAGAGTAAAATAAATGAATTGGTTTAATTTTCCTTTTTACGTCAAACAAGCAAGTTGAACAAACCTGAAAAACCAAGGGCCCTTTAAAATGCAGACGAATGAGAAACCAATATGCAAGTCGTAACTCAGATGATATTCTAAAGTGCTACAGAATATATTGGCACTATAAGATAAAGAGTGTAATCAGTCAAGACAAATAATGGCTGTTGGAACTGTTTTAGGAATTAAGCTTATAACGAATCTGAACAACAGTTAAACTGAGAAAGTCTGTAATTTCTTCAGTTGGTTGTGAATCAAATGTCATAGACGCATGGCTATATTTTAGTTACAGCCTGGTGAGGAAAAAAAAAAAACCGTAATGCCTTATGTGAATGAAGAACAATGGTTTGCTAATGACTATGTGGAATTGGTTACTAGGTTTTATGATCTAACCTGGTGTACTTTGTAAACCAACTCATGAGAGGTTTTTTGGCTTTGGGGTTGGTTGGGGGTAACAATATATGGGGGTTCATAACTCATTTTGCAAATTTGGATAGGCAGAAATATGCCAGGACATCTGAAATGCAAATTGCTTCTTTCTTCCTACACTTTCTTCCTTTGTCTAGTAGAACATAACCTGGCACTGCAACATGCAGTAAAGGAGTTTGGTTGTATATGAAAAACCACATATCAGCATTATAGTTTAAGTTGCTGTGCCTACATCGGGTTTTTTTACATTGGGAAATCCACAGTTTTTTGCAGACGATAGCATAATCTACTACATAACGCAGGGAAATGCTGTGTTTAGGGCTATTTCCCATTATAAACAAACCCCTAGCTTTATGACACCCAGTTGGAAAGGGTTTGAGCAGTGAAATACATTTTGGGGCTTAAAAAGATTCCCTGATACAAAGTTTTGAAGCTTATAGCTTAAAGGGTTCATACATTATAGAAAATGGGGTTATGGCTAGGATATGCCAATATTGTCTGATAGGTATGGGTCCCAAAGGTGGGACCCGCACCTATCTGAAGAACAGGTCCCCGAAAGTCACAGAGTAGACTGGAGAGTGTCTTTTATGCGACAGCTTTTTCTTTTTATGGGGTTCCAAGCAGAGCCAAACACACTGCTCAGTTGTACTTAGGACTCCCATAGAGCAAGCTCATTTTCTATTGTAGTTAAACCCCTTCAATCACTCAAATTGCAATGGTTCAGATGCTGAGAGGGTTATATTAGAAGCCTAAATTTTAACCCCCTAAGGACCCGGCGTTTTTTTTGGGTGAATTCGTTTTTCCCCCCTGCCTTCTGAAAGCCCAAAATTCTTTATTTTTCACTATATGACACGAGGGGTTTTTATTTTGCGGGACAAAATGTACTTTTAATGGGGTTTTCACATATATGAAATTACTGGGAAACGCAAAAAAAAATTTTAATGGGGCAAATTGTGAAAAAAAATTTTTTTTTTGCCATGTTTGCGGGGGTTTTGCTTTTTCGGGTTCATCTTCGGTAAAATAATGTGTTATCTGTATTCTTTAGGTTGTTACGCATCCGGCAAAAACAAACATGTAGGGTTTCCCTTATTTTTGGTACCGTAAAAAATTTTCCAAAATTTTATTTTTTAAATTTGCGACGGCGCCCTTTTGTGCGACCAATAAATTTTTGTATACACCCCGGACGTCATGAGGAGGCATTTTTTGCGGGCTGAAGTGTCTTTTTTTCGTAGCAGTTTTGGAAGCATGCGACTTTTTTGATCATTTTATTCCATTTTTTAGTGAGTAAAATGACAAAAAAACGCAATTTTTGGGTTTGGGAAATTTTTTTTCTAGGTGTTCGGTACGGGATAAATGTGTTTATTTTTTAGATCGGACTTTTTCGGGGGCGAAACCCAAAAATTTTGGGAACTTTTTTATATTTTTAATTTTTTTATTTGTAAAATGGGGAAAGGGGGTGATTTGAACTTTTAATACTTTTTTTTTTTTTTACTTTAAAAATTTTTTTTTTTTTTTTTTTACTGTAAAATTGAGGCCATGTGGTATTGCCATAGGTGGGGCCCATTGTTAATACAACTAATGCATTGATGGGAATGCATTGGGTGTACAAGATGGGGGTTTCCCACTTCCCGTTGGGACGGAAGTGGGGCAAACCGGCCGGGTAAGTAGGGGGCCTTCACAGGGTCCCCCCCCACCATGCCCCGGGGATGGATCGGCGAGCTACTGCGTTATGCGTTACCGACCCATCGGTGCGGGCACGTCGGGGTTAAATTTAGACGCCGCGGGCCCTCTGGGCCGCGGCGCCCGATGGGTTTAAAACGCGCCAGCGGGGGGAGCCACCCGCCGGCGCTGTTACTGCCGGGTGTTAGCGGGATTTGCCGCTAAACCCCCCGGCTGTCGGGGGGTCGCGGAGCGATCCCCCCGCAAAAACCCTTTTGCGGCCCCGGGACGTACTATGCCCAAAGGGCGTTAAGGGGTTAAAGGGCACTTGTAGTTTTTTTATTTTATATTAGAGCATGATGTAATAGAGGGAGAGACGTTAATATATGTGGTTTATATTATTTGATGCTGAATTTCTGCTGAAAGTCTTACCTACTCCACCCACATATAGTGATTACCAGTTTGCTCTGTACACACACACCGATACAGGAAAAGCTGTCAATCATTGTATGTGGGCGGGGTAAGCAGTACTGCCACTTAAAAAGAGTCCAATCAGGATTTATTCTCTATTTTATTCATAAATTCTGCTTCAAGTCGTATAAACCTATATATCACAGAGCACAGCTTCTCTCCCTGTATAGTATCCTGCTCTCAGATATGGCAGCAAAAAAACGGCCAACAGGTTCCCTTTAAGAAGGTTTTGTCAAATTAAAATAGAGTGAGATTGGTAGGACTAGTATTGCCAACTATGTCGCTTATTTGCAGATACTAGTAAATAAATAAATTCTTGGCACATTGCAAATGTCAGCTCAGACAGTTAATTCTGCTTTTTGTTTCAAGCTGTTATCTCCATTTACAATATGTTCTTTTGACAACTTTTAACCTTAGTAAGGAAGTTTGATGACTAATATAAATGTGTTGCCCTTTATTTATTACTCTGATTTACTTACTAATTTTGTCTCTTCTTGTATTATACATTAAGGGATGTGGCTGCCTCCATTTTAGCTGTGTACTCCTCCTATATGCCAAAGTTACTTTCAATCAGTATAGTATCATATACTCAGAATGCATTGGTGGCTTTGGCCCCAGTAGAGGTGAGCCTTTTAGACATACCCCAGTTGATGAGGCCAACCTGACATGGTAGATGGGCATATATAATTTGTTCAAAATGTATGCTTATGTCTTAAGTTTTGCTGTGTTGTGTGTTTTTGTATTTCATCTACTACAGCATACACCATGGTTTTGTTTCACTAACGTTGGGATGAGCTGACTAATATTGTCTTTTTTGTTTTGTATAGTTATGTGGCCCTTCCTGACACATTACTACTATTATTATCATACCTCTCTGCCTGCACAAAAACAGTAATTACGCTGCCACCCATCTATAAGAAGACCTTGCAGGGGGACCGAGTTTCTATGCATATGTGACCAATGACATTAGTGATATTAAGTGGACATTTTGTGTCCATTATAACATTTGGGCAAAGCTACCTTTGTTCACAAATTGTATCTGGTATTAAAGCTTATTTCCATTTAGTAGACTAGTTAGGAACTTTAACACCACATACAACCTGTGGACATGTTTGACAAAGTTGTTTCTGAACATAGGACCTCATGTATGAAAACAGTCTTGGTGTAAGACTTCCTTTGTTGCCCATAGCAACCAATCAGAGCTCCTCTTTCAATTAATATAGTGGTCTGAAAAATTTAAAGGAAGCTTTGATTGGTTTCTATGGGCAACAAGGAAAGTCTTTGGCCTAAAAACGGCTTAAAATGGGCCTTATTTCGGTCCGTAATTACGTGCCGAAGTGCGCAAATTACGGGCTGAAAACGGCCCAGTCATTACGGTAATCCATAGTTCTCATAGAGAACTATGGATTACGTCTCCTCTCTCTGCTCGGCGAATACGCCGAGCGGGGAGATAATTGACATGTGAATTACCAGCGGCGTATACGCGCCGCTGGTAATGCAAGTCAATGGGCCAGCGAAGTACCGGCCCCCCGCTCACTCCCCCGCTCCTGCCCCGCCCCCGTCCACACGGCATAATTGCGGGGCGTAATTACGTCCCGCAGTTAAGCCATCTGAACATAGCCTTAGACCTAGACAGTTTCCATACATAATTCCCATAAAATGTACAATATGCAATTGTGTTAGGCTATATTCACCTCTGCATCAGGAGTTCTGTTTTGAGCCTCCAGTATAGATTCTGCCAAAAATTATGTAAAAAGTGCATGCAGCACTATTTTTCCATTAACATAATAGCCACAATGACTGAAACTTGACAAACGCCATTGTAGTCATTGGGGTCCATTGGGTGTCATTAGTGTTCAAAGTTTAACAAATCCACAGCTATCTCTGCAACAGAGGTTCCTAATGGAACCTCCGACATAGATGTGAACTAATTTCAATGATCCCCCGGTTCTCGTCACAAAATGATCCTCGGAGAAAAAAGCAAACAGAAGGCGCAATGCGCGTAACTTTTAAAACAACAGAGCTATTTGCTGTATAGAGCGAAGCTCACCTTATTGAGCTGCACAAATGGTACAGCTCATATACACGTATGGAAGAATAATCCCACGGCTCTTTCCACAACCTGCATCAGCCAGCCGAAGGTCCTCTGTTCAGGCAGTCACTCCGGACTCCGGTCAAATATTCACAAACAGGGGAAATCAAATGCAAAAGTTAGCAAGAGAATTCAAAGAATTCTCTTGCTAACTTTTGCATTTGATTTCCCCTGTTTGAGAATGGATGTGAACTAGAACTTATATTGCATAAACTAGAATGATAACTTTTTAAAGAGTTGTAGAAAACAATACATAATCACTGTTATTTTCCAATAGATAGTCAATAAAATGACATTAAAAGTGGTGACCCTTTAATTTATTACAATTAAAGGAAAACACTAACTTTTTAAGGAAAAAAGTAAAAGCAAAAGGTAAAATCTGAAAACATTTTAAGTGGTCAATATATATACACACATACACACACATGTAAACGTAGGATTGTGCGAGTTTATTTCACATTTTACATTTAGAGCTGTCAGCAGCTATTAAAAGGTGTTTGGGCACCTTTATTTTGAGAAAGAATCCCAGTTAGTAGAAAGGATTCAGAGACAAACTGTAGTTATAGTGACAACAGAGAAAAACATTAAAAGTTAATCCCTGTGGTAAACTGGTAATTGGTTCCAAACCCCATAATGTCACCAACATAATGTAAACTGAAGACTAAAGAAAAGGAAGAAGATAACCAATAAAGATAAAGCAAGTCCTTATATACAACAGTCTGAAGGAGCTGCTGGAAGTTGGAAATCACTTTGTCATTTGAGCACAGATGCTTCTTTGGTTCAAGTACTTTATACATAATGTACCAGAAAGCAGAGCATGTGGCCGCCCTCATTTGGTGCGCAAGAGGATTGCTCATCCTGGCACATGTAAAAAGCACTAACAGACCACTAATCACTGCCTGTACCTTACTAATACAAGTAAAATGTTCATGATATTTGACTAGATCATTGTCTGGGACATTGTATCTTGAAACCAAACTCAACACATACAATGTCCCAGGAAAGACAATTGTGTGTCGGATTTACTATATATTGAGGCCGATGTAACTTGAGGGACAACTGTATTAGGGCACTGCTAAGGCTCTCTTCACTATTTTTTCTTTGCTTGTCATTATTGATTGACTTATTGTGGTGTGAATCAGGCTTCTTTTGCTTCTATTGTGCAATTTCCAGAATAAGCATGTCCCAACACTTCCCTTACTTATTAAGAAGAAAGCAAAATAACCCTAAAATGTATAAATAAGTCTGCCATAAATAGAAAAACATTCCTTCCTGTCCCAAAGTGGTGGCCAGACTGGATTAACATTGAAACAAGTAGAATTACTACCAATGCATAAGTCTTGACTTATCCCCTTCAATACACCATCCTAGCCTAGAATGAAACAATCAACTGTCCCTTTGCTAAAATTAAGTCCCGAGGTAGGCTATTTCCCAGCTTCCCATCTCCTATGGTAAAGAATGCTAATAGCCAATTGCTAATGTTTGTACTATTCCCAAATCCAGGGCATCCTTTTAACACATTTATGTCCAGAATTGAACTGCATATTACAGACGAGTCTACAGTAATACTCTGTAAAGCAGTAAGATTAAGTTTCTGCCTCAAGAGTCCATGACTCTTAATATCAAACAGTATCCTTAGAAACAGCTTATTGCATGCAGTCTATGATCTATAAATACACTCAGATCCTTCTATATAAGGAACTCTTTCTATTTCACATCCCTCTTGGACATATGGTGCATACAGATTACTAGTACAAGGATACAAGAGCTTTCTGACATTTTAGGTGAGTTTTTGTCATGGTTGGGGAGGGGTTAACGCAAATTGACATATTTACGTCATGGTGTTGGTGCGGGCACAAAAATAGAACCTGCACGATCACTGCAATCACTGTGGGAAACCAGTTCTACATTACAGCTCCTAAAGCAGTGTAGGACTGGGGTACCTAAGGCCCACCAGAGTAGTTTATTTTAGGGGCCCACTTTGCCTCGCTGTTTGCCCCACCTGTACAGATTGTACAACTTATACAGACTGATATGATATCATCACAATAATCTGTAATCAAGATGGGACGCTGGGGCTTTTGAGTCTCTCTCACCAAATTGCAGCAGAACACTGTTGTTAAACATAAAAGGTCTAAAAATATATATCCCTCTCCCCGAATAACACATTTTATATAAATAAAAATATATTAAAAGCTATAACACAAAATAAAACACTAAATAAAAGCCGTACAGTTAACAAATAACACAGCTACATAAAAACCAGAATTCCAGGGCTAAAATTACCAATAATTCCACAAAGACTAAATACTGCCACATCATGACCACACATCACCACCATATAGTGACTGAATAATGCCACCACACCATGACCACATATCACCCTCACATAGTGACTGAATAGTACCACCACACTATGACCACATGTCACCACCACATAGTGACTGAATAATGCCGCCACACTATGACCACATCTCACCATCACATAGTGACTGAATAATACCGCCACATATCACCACCACAGTGAATGAAAAATACCACCACATAGTGACTGAATAAAACCATCACATTATGACCACATATAACTACCACATAGTGACTGAAACATGTCGCCACACCATGACCACATATCACTACTATATAGAGACTGAATAATACCGCCACACCATTTCTGAATATAAACCATTACAGTTTGCACACATATAAATGATTACAGTTCAGGTTCATTTAGTAACACAGCTGGCATTTCTCAGATGAGTCGTTCATGATCCCTTTTCTTCTCCATCTGGTCCACACCTTCATGCTGAATTCTCCTTGCCAACACTCTTAGAATCCTCGCTTTTCCAGCAACTCCTTACTTATAGGTATATAAGTCCCCTCAGGTAGCTCTATAGCTCCCCTCATCAGATAGAAAGCTCTATGTCCCCTCAGTTAGGAAGGTGTATATGTCCCCTCAGTAAGGCACGCATATATAGGTCCCCTCAGGCAGGTATATGTAGGTCCCCTCAGTTAGTCAGCTATATGTAGGCCCCCTCAGTTAGGCAGGTATATATAGGACCCTTCAGTAAGACAGGTATATAGGCCCCTTAGTTAAGCAGGTATATATAGATCCCCTCAGTTAGGAAGGTATATATAGCTCCCCTCCGTTCGGCAGGTATATACAGGTCCCCTCAGTTAGGCAGCATTCAGCACCCTTTTA